>CAMPDV010002750.1:0-53848 GCA_946699065.1 Loxodes magnus
AAGATAAGAGTTATAAAGAGTAAGTAATTATTTTTAAAAGTAAAGTGAAGAAGAAAAGTAAGAAAAGAAGAGTGATTTCAGTTTTTTAGTGCTGAAGCTTCGATAAGATAAGAGTTATAGTAAGTAGTTATTTTTAAAAGTAAAATGAAGAAGAAAAGTAATAAAATAAGAGTGATTTCAGTTTTTAAAGTTTGAAGCTTTGATAAGATAAGAGTTATATTAAGTAGTTAGTTTTAAAAGTGACGTTTAAAAGTAAGAAAAGAAGAGTGATTTCAGTTTATAAGTGTTGAAGTTTTAATAAGATAAGAGTTATAGTAAGTAGTTAGTTTTAAAAGTAATGAAGGAAAGTAAGAAAAGAAGAGTGATTTCAGTTTATAAGTGTTGAAGCTTTGATAAGATAAGAGTTATAAAGAGTAAGTAGTTAGTTTTAAAAGTAAAGTGAAGAAGAAAAGTAAGAAAAGAAGAGTGATTTCAGTTTATAAATGTTGAAGCTTTGATAAGATAAGAGTTATAAAGAGTAAGTAGTTAGTTTTAAAAGTGACGTTTAAAAGTAAGAAAAGAAGAGTGATTTCAGTTTATAAGTGTTGAAGATTGGATAAGATAAGAGTTATAGTAAGTAGTTAGTTTTAAAAGTAAAGAAGGAAAGTAAGAAAAGAAGAGTGATTTCAGTTTTTTAGTGCTGAAGCTTCGATAAGATAAGAGTTATAGTAAGTAGTTATTTTTAAAATTAAAGTGAAGAAGAAAAGTAAGAAAAGAAGAGTGATTTCAGTTTATAAATGTTGAAGCTTTGATAAGATGAGAGTTATAAAGAGTAAGTAATTATTTTTAAAAGTAAAGTGAAGAAGAAAAGTAAGAAAAGAAGAGTGATTTCAGTTTATAAGTGTTGAAGATTGGATAAGATGAGAGTTATAGTAAGTAGTTAGTTTTAAAAGTAAAGAAGGAAAGTATGAAAAGAAGAGTGATTTCAGTTTTTTAGTGCTGAAGCTTCGATAAGATAAGAGTTATAGTAAGTAGTTATTTTTAAAAGTAAAGGGAAGAGGAAAAGTAAGAAAAGAAGAGTGATTTCAGTTTTTAAGTGTTAAAGCTTTGATAAGATAAGAGTTATAAAGAGTAAGTAATTATTTTTAAAAGTAAAGTGAAGAAGAAAAGTAAGAAAAGAAGAGTGATTTCAGTTTTTCAGTGTTGAAGCTTCGATAAGATGAGAGCTATAAAGATTAAGTAGTTATTTTTAAAAGTAAAGTGAAGAAGAAAAGTAAGAAAAGAAGAGTGATTTCAGTTTATAAGTGTTGAAGCTTTGATAAGATAAGAGTTATAAAGAGTAAGTAGTTAGTTTTAAAAGTAAAGTGAAGAAGAAAAGTAAGAAAAGAAGAGTGATTTCAGTTTTTTAGTGTTGAAGCTTCGATAAGATGAGAGCTATAAAGATTAAGTAGTTATTTTTAAAAGTAAAGTGAAGAAGAAAAGTAAGAAAAGAAGAGTGATTTCAGTTTTTAAGTGTTGAAGTTTTGATAAGATAAGAGTTATAAAGAGTAAGTAGTTAGTTTTAAAATTAAAGTGAAGAAGAAAAGTAAGAAAAGAAGAGTGATTTCAGTTTATAAGTGTTGAAGCTTTGATAAGATAAGAGTTATAAAGAGTAAGTAGTTAGTTTTAAAAGTAAAGTGAAGAAGAAAAGTAAGAAAAGAAGAGTGATTTCAGTTTTTTAGTGTTGAAGCTTCGATAAGATGAGAGCTATAAAGATTAAGTAATTATTTTTAAAATTAAAGTGAAGAAGAAAAGTAAGAAAAGAAGAGTGATTTCAGTTTATAAATGTTGAAGCTTTGATAAGATGAGAGTTATAAAGAGTAAGTAATTATTTTTAAAAGTAAAGTGAAGAAGAAAAGTAAGAAAAGAAGAGTGATTTCAGTTTTTTAGTGTTGAATATTTGATAAGATAAGAGTTATAAAGAGTAAGTAATTATTTTTAAAAGTAAAGTGAAGAAGAAAAGTAAGAAAAGAAGAGTGATTTCAGTTTTTTAGTGCTGAAGCTTCGATAAGATAAGAGTTATAGTAAGTAGTTATTTTTAAAAGTAAAATGAAGATGAAAAGTAATAAAATAAGAGTGATTTCAGTTTTTAAAGTTTGAAGCTTTGATAAGATAAGAGTTATATTAAGTAGTTAGTTTTAAAAGTGACGTTTAAAAGTAAGAAAAGAAGAGTGATTTCAGTTTATAAGTGTTGAAGTTTTAATAAGATAAGAGTTATAGTAAGTAGTTAGTTTTAAAAGTAATGAAGGAAAGTAAGAAAAGAAGAGTGATTTCAGTTTATAAGTGTTGAAGCTTTGATAAGATAAGAGTTATAAAGAGTAAGTAGTTAGTTTTAAAAGTAAAGTGAAGAAGAAAAGTAAGAAAAGAAGAGTGATTTCAGTTTATAAATGTTGAAGCTTTGATAAGATAAGAGTTATAAAGAGTAAGTAGTTAGTTTTAAAAGTAAAGTGAAGAAGAAAAGTAAGAAAAGAAGAGTGATTTCAGTTTTTTAGTGTTGAAGCTTCGATAAGATGAGAGCTATAAAGATTAAGTAGTTATTTTTAAAAGTAAAGTGAAGAAGAAAAGTAAGAAAAGAAGAGTGATTTCAGTTTTTAAGTGTTGAAGTTTTGATAAGATAAGAGTTATTAAGAGAAAGTAGTTAGTTTTAAAATTAAAGTGAAGAAGAAAAGTAAGAAAAGAAGAGTGATTTCAGTTTATAAGTGTTGAAGCTTTGATAAGATAAGAGTTATAAAGAGTAAGTAGTTAGTTTTAAAAGTAAAGTGAAGAAGAAAAGTAAGAAAAGAAGAGTGATTTCAGTTTATAAATGTTGAAGCTTTGATAAGATAAGAGTTATAAAGAGTAAGTAGTTAGTTTTAAAAGTAAAGTGAAGAAGAAAAGTAAGAAAAGAAGAGTGATTTCAGTTTTAAGTGTTGGAGCTTTGGTAAGATAAGAGTTATAAAGAGTAAGTAATTATTTTTAAAAGTAAAGTGAAGAAGAAAAGTAAGAAAAGAAGAGTGATTTCAGTTTTTTAGTGTTGAAGCTTCGATAAGATGAGAGCTATAAAGATTAAGTAGTTATTTTTAAAAGTAAAGTGAAGAAGAAAAGTAAGAAAAGAAGAGTGATTTCAGTTTTTAAGTGTTGAAGTTTTGATAAGATAAGAGTTATTAAGAGAAAGTAGTTAGTTTTAAAATTAAAGTGAAGAAGAAAAGTAAGAAAAGAAGAGTGATTTCAGTTTATAAGTGTTGAAGCTTTGATAGATAAGAGTTATAAAGAGTAAGTAGTTAGTTTTAAAAGTGAAGTGAAGAAGAAAAGTAAGAAAAGAAGAGTGATTTCAGTTTATAAGTGTTGAAGCTTTGATAAGATAAGAGTTATAAAGAGTAAGTAATTATTTTTAAAATTAAAGTGAAGAAGAAAAGTAAGAAAAGAAGAGTGATTTCAGTTTTAAGTGTTGGAGCTTTGGTAAGATAAGAGTTATAAAGAGTAAGTAATTATTTTTAAAAGTAAAGTGAAGAAGAAAAGTAAGAAAAGAAGAGTGATTTCAGTTTTTTAGTGTTGAAGCTTCGATAAGATGAGAGCTATAAAGATTAAGTAGTTATTTTTAAAAGTAAAGTGAAGAAGAAAAGTAAGAAAAGAAGAGTGATTTCAGTTTTTAAGTGTTGAAGATTGAATAAGATGAGAGTTATAGTAAGTAGTTATTTTTAAAAGTAAAGTGAAGAAGAAAAGTAAGAAAAGAAGAGTGATTTCAGTTTTTTAGTGTTGAAGCTTCGATAAGATGAGAGCTATAAAGATTAAGTAGTTATTTTTAAAAGTAAAGTGAAGAAGAAAAGTAAGAAAAGAAGAGTGATTTCAGTTTTTTAGTGTTGAAGCTTCGATAAGATGAGAGCTATAAAGATTAAGTAGTTATTTTTAAAAGTAAAGTGAAGAAGAAAAGTAAGAAAAGAAGAGTGATTTCAGTTTTTAAGTGTTGAAGTTTTGATAAGATAAGAGTTATTAAGAGAAAGTAGTTAGTTTTAAAATTAAAGTGAAGAAGAAAAGTAAGAAAAGAAGAGTGATTTCAGTTTATAAGTGTTGAAGCTTTGATAGATAAGAGTTATAAAGAGTAAGTAGTTAGTTTTAAAAGTGAAGTGAAGAAGAAAAGTAAGAAAAGAAGAGTGATTTCAGTTTATAAGTGTTGAAGCTTTGATAAGATAAGAGTTATAAAGAGTAAGTAATTATTTTTAAAATTAAAGTGAAGAAGAAAAGTAAGAAAAGAAGAGTGATTTCAGTTTTAAGTGTTGGAGCTTTGGTAAGATAAGAGTTATAAAGAGTAAGTAATTATTTTTAAAAGTAAAGTGAAGAAGAAAAGTAAGAAAAGAAGAGTGATTTCAGTTTTTTAGTGTTGAAGCTTCGATAAGATGAGAGCTATAAAGATTAAGTAGTTATTTTTAAAAGTAAAGTGAAGAAGAAAAGTAAGAAAAGAAGAGTGATTTCAGTTTTTAAGTGTTGAAGATTGAATAAGATGAGAGTTATAGTAAGTAGTTATTTTTAAAAGTAAAGTGAAGAAGAAAAGTAAGAAAAGAAGAGTGATTTCAGTTTTTTAGTGTTGAAGCTTCGATAAGATGAGAGCTATAAAGATTAAGTAGTTATTTTTAAAAGTAAAGTGAAGAAGAAAAGTAAGAAAAGAAGAGTGATTTCAGTTTTTTAGTGTTGAAGCTTCGATAAGATGAGAGCTATAAAGATTAAGTAGTTATTTTTAAAAGTAAAGTGAAGAAGAAAAGTAAGAAAAGAAGAGTGATTTCAGTTTTTAAGTGTTGAAGTTTTGATAAGATAAGAGTTATTAAGAGAAAGTAGTTAGTTTTAAAATTAAAGTGAAGAAGAAAAGTAAGAAAAGAAGAGTGATTTCAGTTTATAAGTGTTGAAGCTTTGATAAGATAAGAGTTATAAAGAGTAAGTAGTTAGTTTTAAAAGTAATGAAGGAAAGTAAGAAAAGAAGAGTGATTTCAGTTTATAAGTGTTGAAGCTTTGATAAGATAAGAGTTATAAAGAGTAAGTAATTATTTTTAAAATTAAAGTGAAGAAGAAAAGTAAGAAAAGAAGAGTGATTTCAGTTTTAAGTGTTGGAGCTTTGGTAAGATAAGAGTTATAAAGAGTAAGTAGTTAGTTTTAAAATTAAAGTGAAGAAGAAAAGTAAGAAAAGAAGAGTGATTTCAGTTTTTTAGTGTTGAATATTTGATAAGATAAGAGTTATAAAGAGTAAGTAATTATTTTTAAAAGTAAAGTGAAGAAGAAAAGTAAGAAAAGAAGAGTGATTTCAGTTTTTTAGTGCTGAAGCTTCGATAAGATAAGAGTTATAGTAAGTAGTTATTTTTAAAAGTAAAATGAAGAAGAAAAGTAATAAAATAAGAGTGATTTCAGTTTTTAAAGTTTGAAGCTTTGATAAGATAAGAGTTATATTAAGTAGTTAGTTTTAAAAGTGACGTTTAAAAGTAAGAAAAGAAGAGTGATTTCAGTTTATAAGTGTTGAAGTTTTAATAAGATAAGAGTTATAGTAAGTAGTTAGTTTTAAAAGTAATGAAGGAAAGTAAGAAAAGAAGAGTGATTTCAGTTTATAAGTGTTGAAGCTTTGATAAGATAAGAGTTATAAAGAGTAAGTAGTTAGTTTTAAAAGTAAAGTGAAGAAGAAAAGTAAGAAAAGAAGAGTGATTTCAGTTTATAAATGTTGAAGCTTTGATAAGATAAGAGTTATAAAGAGTAAGTAGTTAGTTTTAAAAGTAAAGTGAAGAAGAAAAGTAAGAAAAGAAGAGTGATTTCAGTTTTTTAGTGTTGAAGCTTCGATAAGATGAGAGCTATAAAGATTAAGTAGTTATTTTTAAAAGTAAAGTGAAGAAGAAAAGTAAGAAAAGAAGAGTGATTTCAGTTTTTAAGTGTTGAAGTTTTGATAAGATAAGAGTTATTAAGAGAAAGTAGTTAGTTTTAAAATTAAAGTGAAGAAGAAAAGTAAGAAAAGAAGAGTGATTTCAGTTTATAAGTGTTGAAGCTTTGATAAGATAAGAGTTATAAAGAGTAAGTAGTTAGTTTTAAAAGTAAAGTGAAGAAGAAAAGTAAGAAAAGAAGAGTGATTTCAGTTTATAAATGTTGAAGCTTTGATAAGATAAGAGTTATAAAGAGTAAGTAGTTAGTTTTAAAAGTAAAGTGAAGAAGAAAAGTAAGAAAAGAAGAGTGATTTCAGTTTTAAGTGTTGGAGCTTTGGTAAGATAAGAGTTATAAAGAGTAAGTAATTATTTTTAAAAGTAAAGTGAAGAAGAAAAGTAAGAAAAGAAGAGTGATTTCAGTTTTTTAGTGTTGAAGCTTCGATAAGATGAGAGCTATAAAGATTAAGTAGTTATTTTTAAAAGTAAAGTGAAGAAGAAAAGTAAGAAAAGAAGAGTGATTTCAGTTTTTAAGTGTTGAAGTTTTGATAAGATAAGAGTTATTAAGAGAAAGTAGTTAGTTTTAAAATTAAAGTGAAGAAGAAAAGTAAGAAAAGAAGAGTGATTTCAGTTTATAAGTGTTGAAGCTTTGATAGATAAGAGTTATAAAGAGTAAGTAGTTAGTTTTAAAAGTGAAGTGAAGAAGAAAAGTAAGAAAAGAAGAGTGATTTCAGTTTATAAGTGTTGAAGCTTTGATAAGATAAGAGTTATAAAGAGTAAGTAATTATTTTTAAAATTAAAGTGAAGAAGAAAAGTAAGAAAAGAAGAGTGATTTCAGTTTTAAGTGTTGGAGCTTTGGTAAGATAAGAGTTATAAAGAGTAAGTAATTATTTTTAAAAGTAAAGTGAAGAAGAAAAGTAAGAAAAGAAGAGTGATTTCAGTTTTTTAGTGTTGAAGCTTCGATAAGATGAGAGCTATAAAGATTAAGTAGTTATTTTTAAAAGTAAAGTGAAGAAGAAAAGTAAGAAAAGAAGAGTGATTTCAGTTTTTAAGTGTTGAAGATTGAATAAGATGAGAGTTATAGTAAGTAGTTATTTTTAAAAGTAAAGTGAAGAAGAAAAGTAAGAAAAGAAGAGTGATTTCAGTTTTTTAGTGTTGAAGCTTCGATAAGATGAGAGCTATAAAGATTAAGTAGTTATTTTTAAAAGTAAAGTGAAGAAGAAAAGTAAGAAAAGAAGAGTGATTTCAGTTTTTTAGTGTTGAAGTTTTAATAAGATAAGAGTTATAAAGATTAAGTAGTTAGTTTTAAAAGTAAAGAAGGAAAGTAAGAAAAGAAGAGTGATTTCAGTTTTTAAGTGTTGAAGTTTTGATAAGATAAGAGTTATTAAGAGAAAGTAGTTAGTTTTAAAATTAAAGTGAAGAAGAAAAGTAAGAAAAGAAGAGTGATTTCAGTTTATAAGTGTTGAAGCTTTGATAAGATAAGAGTTATAAAGAGTAAGTAGTTAGTTTTAAAAGTAATGAAGGAAAGTAAGAAAAGAAGAGTGATTTCAGTTTATAAGTGTTGAAGCTTTGATAAGATAAGAGTTATAAAGAGTAAGTAATTATTTTTAAAATTAAAGTGAAGAAGAAAAGTAAGAAAAGAAGAGTGATTTCAGTTTTAAGTGTTGGAGCTTTGGTAAGATAAGAGTTATAAAGAGTAAGTAGTTAGTTTTAAAATTAAAGTGAAGAAGAAAAGTAAGAAAAGAAGAGTGATTTCAGTTTTTTAGTGTTGAAGCTTCGATAAGATGAGAGCTATAAAGATTAAGTAGTTATTTTTAAAAGTAAAGTGAAGAAGAAAAGTAAGAAAAGAAGAGTGATTTCAGTTTTTTAGTGTTGAAGCTTCGATAAGATGAGAGCTATAAAGATTAAGTAGTTATTTTTAAAAGTAAAGTGAAGAAGAAAAGTAAGAAAAGAAGAGTGATTTCAGTTTATAAGTGTTGAAGCTTTGATAAGATAAGAGTTATAAAGAGTAAGTAGTTAGTTTTAAAAGTAAAGTGAAGAAGAAAAGTAAGAAAAGAAGAGTGATTTCAGTTTATAAGTGTTGAAGCTTTGATAAGATAAGAGTTATAAAGAGTAAGTAGTTAGTTTTAAAAGTAAAGTGAAGAAGAAAAGTAAGAAAAGAAGAGTGATTTCAGTTTATAAGTGTTGAAGCTTTGATAAGATAAGAGTTATAAAGAGTAAGTAGTTAGTTTTAAAATTAAAGTGAAGAAGAAAAGTAAGAAAAGAAGAGTGATTTCAGTTTATAAGTGTTGAAGTTTTAATAAGATAAGAGTTATAAAGATTAAGTAGTTATTTTTAAAAGTAAAGTGAAGAAGAAAAGTAAGAAAAGAAGAGTGATTTCAGTTTTAAGTGTTGAAGTTTTGATAAGATAAGAGTTATAAAGATTAGTTATTTTTAAAAGTAAAGTGAAGAAGAAAAGTAAGAAAAGAAGAGTGATTTCAGTTTTTTAGTGCTGAAGCTTCGATAAAATATGAGATATAGTAAGCAGTTAGTTTTAAAAGTAAAGTGAAGAAGAAAAGTAAGAAAATAAGAGTGATTTCAGTTTTTAAGTGTTGAAGCTTCGATAAGATGAGAGTTATAGTAAGTAAATATTTTTAAAAGTAAAGTGAAGAAGAAAAGTAAGAAAAGAAGAGTGATTTCAGTTTATAAGTGTTGAAGTTTTAATAAGATAAGAGTTATAGTAAGTAGTTAGTTTTAAAAGTAATGAAGGAAAGTAAGAAAAGAAGAGTGATTTCAGTTTATAAGTGTTGAAGCTTTGATAAGATAAGAGTTATAAAGAGTAAGTAGTTAGTTTTAAAATTAAAGTGAAGAAGAAAAGTAAGAAAAGAAGAGTGATTTCAGTTTATAAGTGTTGAAGTTTTAATAAGATAAGAGTTATAAAGATTAAGTAGTTAGTTTTAAAATTAAAGTGAAGAAGAAAAGTAAGAAAAGAAGAGTGATTTCAGTTTATAAGTGTTGAAGTTTTAATAAGATAAGAGTTATAAAGAGTAAGTAGTTAGTTTTAAAAGTAAAGTGAAGAAGAAAAGTAAGAAAAGAAGAGTGATTTCAGTTTATAAGTGTTGAAGCTTTGATAAGATAAGAGTTATAAAGAGTAAGTAGTTAGTTTTAAAATTAAAGTGAAGAAGAAAAGTAAGAAAAGAAGAGTGATTTCAGTTTATAAGTGTTGAAGTTTTAATAAGATAAGAGTTATAAAGATTAAGTAGTTAGTTTTAAAAGTAAAGAAGGAAAGTAAGAAAAGAAGAGTGATTTCAGTTTTTAAGTGTTGAATCTTTGATAAGATAAGAGATATAAAGAGTAAGTAATTATTTTTAAAAGTAAAGTGAAGAAGAAAAGTAAGAAAAGAAGAGTGATTTCAGTTTATAAGTGTTGAAGTTTTAATAAGATAAGAGTTATAGTAAGTAGTTAGTTTTAAAAGTAAAGAAGGAAAGTAAGAAAAGAAGAGTGATTTCAGTTTTTTAGTGCTGAAGCTTCAATAAGATAAGAGTTATAGTAAGTAGTTATTTTTAAAAGTAAAATGAAGAAGAAAAGTAATAAAATAAGAGTGATTTCAGTTTTTAAAGTTTGAAGCTTTGATAAGATAAGAGTTATATTAAGTAGTTAGTTTTAAAAGTGACGTTTAAAAGTAAGAAAAGAAGAGTGATTTCAGTTTATAAGTGTTGAAGATTGGATAAGATGAGAGTTATAGTAAGTAGTTAGTTTTAAAAGTAAAGAAGGAAAGTATGAAAAGAAGAGTGATTTCAGTTTTTTAGTGCTGAAGCTTCGATAAGATAAGAGTTATAGTAAGTAGTTATTTTTAAAATTAAAGTGAAGAAGAAAAGTAAGAAAAGAAGAGTGATTTCAGTTTATAAGTGTTGAATATTTGATAAGATAAGAGTTATAAAGAGTAAGTAATTATTTTTAAAAGTAAAGTGAAGAAGAAAAGTAAGAAAAGAAGAGTGATTTCAGTTTTTTAGTGTTGAAGCTTCGATAAGATGAGAGCTATAAAGATTAAGTAGTTATTTTTAAAAGTAAAGTGAAGAAGAAAAGTAAGAAAAGAAGAGTGATTTCAGTTTATAAGTGTTGAAGCTTTGATAAGATAAGAGTTATAGTAAGTAGTTAGTTTTAAAAGTAAAGAAGGAAAGTATGAAAAGAAGAGTGATTTCAGTTTTTTAGTGCTGAAGCTTCGATAAGATAAGAGTTATAGTAAGTAGTTATTTTTAAAATTAAAGTGAAGAAGAAAAGTAAGAAAAGAAGAGTGATTTCAGTTTATAAGTGTTGAATATTTGATAAGATAAGAGTTATAAAGAGTAAGTAATTATTTTTAAAATTAAAGTGAAGAAGAAAAGTAAGAAAAGAAGAGTGATTTCAGTTTATAAGTGTTGAAGCTTTGATAAGATAAGAGTTATAAAGAGTAAGTAGTTAGTTTTAAAAGTAAAGTGAAGAAGAAAAGTAAGAAAAGAAGAGTGATTTCAGTTTATAAGTGTTGAAGCTTTGATAAGATAAGAGTTATAAAGAGTAAGTAGTTAGTTTTAAAAGTAAAGTGAAGAAGAAAAGTAAGAAAAGAAGAGTGATTTCAGTTTATAAGTGTTGAAGCTTTGATAAGATAAGAGTTATAAAGAGTAAGTAGTTAGTTTTAAAATTAAAGTGAAGAAGAAAAGTAAGAAAAGAAGAGTGATTTCAGTTTATAAGTGTTGAAGTTTTAATAAGATAAGAGTTATAAAGATTAAGTAGTTAGTTTTAAAAGTAAAGAAGGAAAGTAAGAAAAGAAGAGTGATTTCAGTTTTTAAGTGTTGAATCTTTGATAAGATAAGAGATATAAAGAGTAAGTAATTATTTTTAAAAGTAAAGTGAAGAAGAAAAGTAAGAAAAGAAGAGTGATTTCAGTTTATAAGTGTTGAAGTTTTAATAAGATAAGAGTTATAGTAAGTAGTTAGTTTTAAAAGTAAAGAAGGAAAGTAAGAAAAGAAGAGTGATTTCAGTTTTTTAGTGCTGAAGCTTCGATAAGATAAGAGTTATAGTAAGTAGTTATTTTTAAAAGTAAAATGAAGAAGAAAAGTAATAAAATAAGAGTGATTTCAGTTTTTAAAGTTTGAAGCTTTGATAAGATAAGAGTTATATTAAGTAGTTAGTTTTAAAAGTGACGTTTAAAAGTAAGAAAAGAAGAGTGATTTCAGTTTATAAGTGTTGAAGATTGGATAAGATGAGAGTTATAGTAAGTAGTTAGTTTTAAAAGTAAAGAAGGAAAGTATGAAAAGAAGAGTGATTTCAGTTTTTTAGTGCTGAAGCTTCGATAAGATAAGAGTTATAGTAAGTAGTTATTTTTAAAATTAAAGTGAAGAAGAAAAGTAAGAAAAGAAGAGTGATTTCAGTTTATAAGTGTTGAATATTTGATAAGATAAGAGTTATAAAGAGTAAGTAATTATTTTTAAAAGTAAAGTGAAGAAGAAAAGTAAGAAAAGAAGAGTGATTTCAGTTTTTTAGTGTTGAAGCTTCGATAAGATGAGAGCTATAAAGATTAAGTAGTTATTTTTAAAAGTAAAGTGAAGAAGAAAAGTAAGAAAAGAAGAGTGATTTCAGTTTATAAGTGTTGAAGCTTTGATAAGATAAGAGTTATAAAGAGTAAGTAGTTAGTTTTAAAAGTAAAGTGAAGAAGAAAAGTAAGAAAAGAAGAGTGATTTCAGTTTATAAGTGTTGAAGTTTTAATAAGATAAGAGTTATAAAGATTAAGTAGTTAGTTTTAAAAGTAAAGAAGGAAAGTAAGAAAAGAAGAGTGATTTCAGTTTTTAAGTGTTGAATCTTTGATAAGATAAGAGATATAAAGAGTAAGTAATTATTTTTAAAAGTAAAGTGAAGAAGAAAAGTAAGAAAAGAAGAGTGATTTCAGTTTATAAGTGTTGAAGTTTTAATAAGATAAGAGTTATAGTAAGTAGTTAGTTTTAAAAGTAAAGAAGGAAAGTAAGAAAAGAAGAGTGATTTCAGTTTTTAAAGTTTGAAGCTTTGATAAGATAAGAGTTATATTAAGTAGTTAGTTTTAAAAGTGACGTTTAAAAGTAAGAAAAGAAGAGTGATTTCAGTTTATAAGTGTTGAAGATTGGATAAGATGAGAGTTATAGTAAGTAGTTAGTTTTAAAAGTAAAGAAGGAAAGTATGAAAAGAAGAGTGATTTCAGTTTTTTAGTGCTGAAGCTTCGATAAGATAAGAGTTATAGTAAGTAGTTATTTTTAAAATTAAAGTGAAGAAGAAAAGTAAGAAAAGAAGAGTGATTTCAGTTTATAAGTGTTGAATATTTGATAAGATAAGAGTTATAAAGAGTAAGTAATTATTTTTAAAAGTAAAGTGAAGAAGAAAAGTAAGAAAAGAAGAGTGATTTCAGTTTTTAAGTGTTGAAGTTTTGATAAGATAAGAGTTATTAAGAGAAAGTAGTTAGTTTTAAAATTAAAGTGAAGAAGAAAAGTAAGAAAAGAAGAGTGATTTCAGTTTATAAGTGTTGAAGCTTTGATAAGATAAGAGTTATAAAGAGTAAGTAGTTAGTTTTAAAAGTAAAGTGAAGAAGAAAAGTAAGAAAAGAAGAGTGATTTCAGTTTATAAGTGTTGAAGCTTTGATAAGATAAGAGTTATAAAGAGTAAGTAGTTAGTTTTAAAATTAAAGTGAAGAAGAAAAGTAAGAAAAGAAGAGTGATTTCAGTTTATAAGTGTTGAAGCTTTGATAAGATAAGAGTTATAAAGAGTAAGTAGTTAGTTTTAAAATTAAAGTGAAGAAGAAAAGTAAGAAAAGAAGAGTGATTTCAGTTTATAAGTGTTGAAGTTTTAATAAGATAAGAGTTATAAAGATTAAGTAGTTAGTTTTAAAAGTAAAGAAGGAAAGTAAGAAAAGAAGAGTGATTTCAGTTTTTAAGTGTTGAATCTTTGATAAGATAAGAGATATAAAGAGTAAGTAATTATTTTTAAAAGTAAAGTGAAGAAGAAAAGTAAGAAAAGAAGAGTGATTTCAGTTTATAAGTGTTGAAGTTTTAATAAGATAAGAGTTATAGTAAGTAGTTAGTTTTAAAAGTAAAGAAGGAAAGTAAGAAAAGAAGAGTGATTTCAGTTTTTTAGTGCTGAAGCTTCGATAAGATAAGAGTTATAGTAAGTAGTTATTTTTAAAAGTAAAATGAAGAAGAAAAGTAATAAAATAAGAGTGATTTCAGTTTTTAAAGTTTGAAGCTTTGATAAGATAAGAGTTATATTAAGTAGTTAGTTTTAAAAGTGACGTTTAAAAGTAAGAAAAGAAGAGTGATTTCAGTTTATAAGTGTTGAAGATTGGATAAGATGAGAGTTATAGTAAGTAGTTAGTTTTAAAAGTAAAGAAGGAAAGTATGAAAAGAAGAGTGATTTCAGTTTTTTAGTGCTGAAGCTTCGATAAGATAAGAGTTATAGTAAGTAGTTATTTTTAAAATTAAAGTGAAGAAGAAAAGTAAGAAAAGAAGAGTGATTTCAGTTTATAAGTGTTGAATATTTGATAAGATAAGAGTTATAAAGAGTAAGTAATTATTTTTAAAAGTAAAGTGAAGAAGAAAAGTAAGAAAAGAAGAGTGATTTCAGTTTTTTAGTGTTGAAGCTTCGATAAGATGAGAGCTATAAAGATTAAGTAGTTATTTTTAAAAGTAAAGTGAAGAAGAAAAGTAATAAAATAAGAGTGATTTCAGTTTATAAGTGTTGAAGCTTTGATAAGATAAGAGTTATAAAGAGTAAGTAGTTAGTTTTAAAAGTAAAGTGAAGAAGAAAAGTAAGAAAAGAAGAGTGATTTCAGTTTATAAATGTTGAAGCTTTGATAAGATAAGAGTTATAAAGAGTAAGTAATTATTTTTAAAAGTAAAGTGAAGAAGAAAAGTAAGAAAAGAAGAGTGATTTCAGTTTTTTAGTGTTGAAGCTTCGATAAGATGAGAGCTATAAAGATTAAGTAGTTATTTTTAAAAGTAAAGTGAAGAAGAAAAGTAAGAAAAGAAGAGTGATTTCAGTTTATAAGTGTTGAAGCTTTGATAAGATAAGAGTTATAAAGAGTAAGTAGTTAGTTTTAAAAGTAAAGTGAAGAAGAAAAGTAAGAAAAGAAGAGTGATTTCATTTTTTTAGTGTTGAAGCTTCGATAAGATGAGAGCTATAAAGATTAAGTAGTTATTTTTAAAAGTAAAGTGAAGAAGAAAAGTAAGAAAAGAAGAGTGATTTCAGTTTTTAAGTGTTGAAGTTTTGATAAGATAAGAGTTATTAAGAGAAAGTAGTTAGATTTAAAATTAAAGTGAAGAAGAAAAGTAAGAAAAGAAGAGTGATTTCAGTTTATAAGTGTTGAAGCTTTGATAAGATAAGAGTTATAAAGAGTAAGTAGTTAGTTTTAAAAGTAAATTGAAGAAGAAAAGTAAGAAAAGAAGAGTGATTTCAGTTTATAAGTGTTGAAGCTTTGATAAGATAAGAGTTATAAAGAGTAAGTAATTATTTTTAAAATTAAAGTGAAGAAGAAAAGTAAGAAAAGAAGAGTGATTTCAGTTTATAAGTGTCGAAGCTTTGATAAGATAAGAGTTATAAAGAGTAAGTAGTTAGTTTTAAAATTAAAGTGAAGAAGAAAAGTAAGAAAAGAAGAGTGATTTCAGTTTATAAGTGTTGAAGCTTTGATAAGATAAGAGTTATAAAGAGTAAGTAGTTAGTTTTAAAATTAAAGTGAAGAAGAAAAGTAAGAAAAGAAGAGTGATTTCAGTTTATAAGTGTTGAAGCTTTGATAAGATAAGAGTTATAAAGAGTAAGTAGTTAGTTTGAAAATTAAAGTGAAGAAGAAAAGTAAGAAAAGAAGAGTGATTTCAGTTTATAAGTGTTGAAGTTTTAATAAGATAAGAGTTATAAAGATTAAGTAGTTAGTTTTAAAAGTAAAGAAGGAAAGTAAGAAAAGAAGAGTGATTTCAGTTTTTAAGTGTTGAATCTTTGATAAGATAAGAGATATAAAGAGTAAGTAATTATTTTTAAAAGTAAAGTGAAGAAGAAAAGTAAGAAAAGAAGAGTGATTTCAGTTTATAAGTGTTGAAGTTTTAATAAGATAAGAGTTATAGTAAGTAGTTAGTTTTAAAAGTAAAGAAGGAAAGTAAGAAAAGAAGAGTGATTTCAGTTTTTTAGTGCTGAAGCTTCGATAAGATAAGAGTTATAGTAATTAGTTATTTTTAAAAGTAAAATGAAGAAGAAAAGTAATAAAATAAGAGTGATTTCAGTTTTTAAAGTTTGAAGCTTTGATAAGATAAGAGTTATATTAAGTAGTTAGTTTTAAAAGTGACGTTTAAAAGTAAGAAAAGAAGAGTGATTTCAGTTTATAAGTGTTGAAGATTGGAGAAGATGAGAGCTATAAAGATTAAGTAGTTATTTTTAAAAGTAAAGTGAAGAAGAAAAGTAAGAAAAGAAGAGTGATTTCAGTTTATAAGTGTTGAAGCTTTGATAAGATAAGAGTTATAAAGAGTAAGTAGTTAGTTTTAAAAGTAAAGTGAAGAAGAAAAGTAAGAAAAGAAGAGTGATTTCATTTTTTTAGTGTTGAAGCTTCGATAAGATGAGAGCTATAAAGATTAAGTAGTTATTTTTAAAAGTAAAGTGAAGAAGAAAAGTAAGAAAAGAAGAGTGATTTCAGTTTTTAAGTGTTGAAGTTTTGATAAGATAAGAGTTATTAAGAGAAAGTAGTTAGATTTAAAATTAAAGTGAAGAAGAAAAGTAAGAAAAGAAGAGTGATTTCAGTTTATAAGTGTTGAAGCTTTGATAAGATAAGAGTTATAAAGAGTAAGTAGTTAGTTTTAAAAGTAAATTGAAGAAGAAAAGTAAGAAAAGAAGAGTGATTTCAGTTTATAAGTGTTGAAGCTTTGATAAGATAAGAGTTATAAAGAGTAAGTAATTAGTTTTAAAATTAAAGTGAAGAAGAAAAGTAAGAAAAGAAGAGTGATTTCAGTTTATAAGTGTCGAAGCTTTGATAAGATAAGAGTTATAAAGAGTAAGTAGTTAGTTTTAAAATAAAGTGAAGAAGAAAAGTAAGAAAAGAAGAGTGATTTCAGTTTATAAGTGTTGAAGTTTTAATAAGATAAGAGTTATAAAGATTAAGTAGTTATTTTTAAAAGTAAAGTGAAGAAGAAAAGTAAGAAAAGAAGAGTGATTTCAGTTTTAAGTGTTGAAGCTTTGATAAGATAAGAGTTATAAAGATTAGTTATTTTTAAAAGTAAAGTGAAGAAGAAAAGTAAGAAAAGATGAGTAATATTAGTTTTTAAGTGTTGAAGTTTTGATAAGATAAGAGTTATAAAGAGTAAGTAGTTAGTTTTAAAAGTGAAGTGAAGAAGAAAAGTAAGAAAAGAAGAGTGATTTCAGTTTATAAGTGTTGAAGCTTTGATAAGATAAGAGTTATAAAGAGTAAGTAATTATTTTTAAAATTAAAGTGAAGAAGAAAAGTAAGAAAAGAAGAGTGATTTCAGTTTATAAGTGTCGAAGCTTTGATAAGATAAGAGTTATAAAGAGTAAGTAGTTAGTTTTAAAATTAAAGTGAAGAAGAAAAGTAAGAAAAGAAGAGTGATTTCAGTTTATAAGTGTTGAAGCTTTGATAAGATAAGAGTTATAAAGAGTAAGTAGTTAGTTTTAAAATTAAAGTGAAGAAGAAAAGTAAGAAAAGAAGAGTGATTTCAGTTTATAAGTGTCGAAGCTTTGATAAGATAAGAGTTATAAAGAGTAAGTAGTTAGTTTTAAAATAAAGTGAAGAAGAAAAGTAAGAAAAGAAGAGTGATTTCAGTTTATAAGTGTTGAAGTTTTAATAAGATAAGAGTTATAAAGATTAAGTAGTTATTTTTAAAAGTAAAGTGAAGAAGAAAAGTAAGAAAAGAAGAGTGATTTCAGTTTATAAGTGTTGAAGCTTTGATAAGATAAGAGTTATAAAGAGTAAGTAGTTAGTTTTAAAAGTAAAGTGAAGAAGAAAAGTAAGAAAAGAAGAGTGATTTCAGTTTTAAGTGTTGAAGCTTTGATAAGATAAGAGTTATAAAGATTAGTTATTTTTAAAAGTAAAGTGAAGAAGAAAAGTAAGAAAAGATGAGTAATATTAGTTTTTAAGTGTTGAAGTTTTGATAAGATAAGAGTTATAAAGAGTAAGTAGTTAGTTTTAAAAGTAAATTGAAGAAGAAAAGTAAGAAAAGAAGAGTGATTTCAGTTTATAAGTGTTGAAGCTTTGATAAGATAAGAGTTATAAAGAGTAAGTAATTATTTTTAAAATTAAAGTGAAGAAGAAAAGTAAGAAAAGAAGAGTGATTTCAGTTTATAAGTGTCGAAGCTTTGATAAGATAAGAGTTATAAAGAGTAAGTAGTTAGTTTTAAAATTAAAGTGAAGAAGAAAAGTAAGAAAAGAAGAGTGATTTCAGTTTATAAGTGTTGAAGCTTTGATAAGATAAGAGTTATAAAGAGTAAGTAGTTAGTTTTAAAATTAAAGTGAAGAAGAAAAGTAAGAAAAGAAGAGTGATTTCAGTTTATAAGTGTTGAAGCTTTGATAAGATAAGAGTTATAAAGAGTAAGTAGTTAGTTTGAAAATTAAAGTGAAGAAGAAAAGTAAGAAAAGAAGAGTGATTTCAGTTTATAAGTGTTGAAGTTTTAATAAGATAAGAGTTATAAAGATTAAGTAGTTAGTTTTAAAAGTAAAGAAGGAAAGTAAGAAAAGAAGAGTGATTTCAGTTTTTAAGTGTTGAATCTTTGATAAGATAAGAGATATAAAGAGTAAGTAATTATTTTTAAAAGTAAAGTGAAGAAGAAAAGTAAGAAAAGAAGAGTGATTTCAGTTTATAAGTGTTGAAGTTTTAATAAGATAAGAGTTATAGTAAGTAGTTAGTTTTAAAAGTAAAGAAGGAAAGTAAGAAAAGAAGAGTGATTTCAGTTTTTTAGTGCTGAAGCTTCGATAAGATAAGAGTTATAGTAATTAGTTATTTTTAAAAGTAAAATGAAGAAGAAAAGTAATAAAATAAGAGTGATTTCAGTTTTTAAAGTTTGAAGCTTTGATAAGATAAGAGTTATATTAAGTAGTTAGTTTTAAAAGTGACGTTTAAAAGTAAGAAAAGAAGAGTGATTTCAGTTTATAAGTGTTGAAGATTGGATAAGATGAGAGTTATAGTAAGTAGTTAATTTTAAAAGTAAAGAAGGAAAGTATGAAAAGAAGAGTGATTTCAGTTTTTTAGTGCTGAAGCTTCGATAAGATAAGAGTTATAGTAAGTAGTTATTTTTAAAATTAAAGTGAAGAAGAAAAGTAAGAAAAGAAGAGTGATTTCAGTTTATAATGTTGAATATTTGATAAGATAAGAGTTATAAAGAGTAAGTAATTATTTTTAAAAGTAAAGTGAAGAAGAAAAGTAAGAAAAGAAGAGTGATTTCAGTTTTTTAGTGTTGAAGCTTCGATAAGATGAGAGCTATAAAGATTAAGTAGTTATTTTTAAAAGTAAAGTGAAGAAGAAAAGTAAGAAAAGAAGAGTGATTTCAGTTTATAAGTGTTGAAGCTTTGATAAGATAAGAGTTATAAAGAGTAAGTAGTTAGTTTTAAAAGTAAAGTGAAGAAGAAAAGTAAGAAAAGAAGAGTGATTTCATTTTTTTAGTGTTGAAGCTTCGATAAGATGAGAGCTATAAAGATTAAGTAGTTATTTTTAAAAGTAAAGTGAAGAAGAAAAGTAAGAAAAGAAGAGTGATTTCAGTTTTTAAGTGTTGAAGTTTTGATAAGATAAGAGTTATTAAGAGTAAGTAGTTAGTTTTAAAAGTAAAGTGAAGAAGAAAAGTAAGAAAAGAAGAGTGATTTCAGTTTATAAATGTTGAAGCTTTGATAAGATAAGAGTTATAAAGAGTAAGTAATTATTTTTAAAAGTAAAGTGAAGAAGAAAAGTAAGAAAAGAAGAGTGATTTCAGTTTTTTAGTGTTGAAGCTTCGATAAGATGAGAGCTATAAAGATTAAGTAGTTATTTTTAAAAGTAAAGTGAAGAAGAAAAGTAAGAAAAGAAGAGTGATTTCAGTTTATAAGTGTTGAAGCTTTGATAAGATAAGAGTTATAAAGAGTAAGTAGTTAGTTTTAAAAGTAAAGTGAAGAAGAAAAGTAAGAAAAGAAGAGTGATTTCATTTTTTTAGTGTTGAAGCTTCGATAAGATGAGAGCTATAAAGATTAAGTAGTTATTTTTAAAAGTAAAGTGAAGAAGAAAAGTAAGAAAAGAAGAGTGATTTCAGTTTTTAAGTGTTGAAGTTTTGATAAGATAAGAGTTATTAAGAGAAAGTAGTTAGATTTAAAATTAAAGTGAAGAAGAAAAGTAAGAAAAGAAGAGTGATTTCAGTTTATAAGTGTTGAAGCTTTGATAAGATAAGAGTTATAAAGAGTAAGTAGTTAGTTTTAAAAGTAAATTGAAGAAGAAAAGTAAGAAAAGAAGAGTGATTTCAGTTTATAAGTGTTGAAGCTTTGATAAGATAAGAGTTATAAAGAGTAAGTAATTAGTTTTAAAATTAAAGTGAAGAAGAAAAGTAAGAAAAGAAGAGTGATTTCAGTTTATAAGTGTCGAAGCTTTGATAAGATAAGAGTTATAAAGAGTAAGTAGTTAGTTTTAAAATAAAGTGAAGAAGAAAAGTAAGAAAAGAAGAGTGATTTCAGTTTATAAGTGTTGAAGTTTTAATAAGATAAGAGTTATAAAGATTAAGTAGTTATTTTTAAAAGTAAAGTGAAGAAGAAAAGTAAGAAAAGAAGAGTGATTTCAGTTTTAAGTGTTGAAGCTTTGATAAGATAAGAGTTATTAAGAGAAAGTAGTTAGTTTTAAAATTAAAGTGAAGAAGAAAAGTAAGAAAAGAAGAGTGATTTCAGTTTATAAGTGTTGAAGCTTTGATAGATAAGAGTTATAAAGAGTAAGTAGTTAGTTTTAAAAGTGAAGTGAAGAAGAAAAGTAAGAAAAGAAGAGTGATTTCAGTTTATAAGTGTTGAAGCTTTGATAAGATAAGAGATATAAAGAGTAAGTAATTATTTTTAAAAGTAAAGTGAAGAAGAAAAGTAAGAAAAGAAGAGTGATTTCAGTTTATAAGTGTTGAAGTTTTAATAAGATAAGAGTTATAGTAAGTAGTTAGTTTTAAAAGTAAAGAAGAAAAGTAAGAAAAGAAGAGTGATTTCAGTTTTTTAGTGCTGAAGCTTCGATAAGATAAGAGTTATAGTAAGTAGTTATTTTTAAAAGTAAAATGAAGAAGAAAAGTAATAAAATAAGAGTGATTTCTGTTTTTAAAGTTTGAAGCTTTGATAAGATAAGAGTTATATTAAGTAGTTAGTTTTAAAAGTGACGTTTAAAAGTAAGAAAAGAAGAGTGATTTCAGTTTATAAGTGTTGAAGATTGGATAAGATGAGAGTTATAGTAAGTAGTTAGTTTTAAAAGTAAAGAAGGAAAGTATGAAAAGAAGAGTGATTTCAGTTTTTTAGTGCTGAAGCTTCGATAAGATAAGAGTTATAGTAAGTAGTTATTTTTAAAATTAAAGTGAAGAAGAAAAGTAAGAAAAGAAGAGTGATTTCAGTTTATAAGTGTTGAATATTTGATAAGATAAGAGTTATAAAGAGTAAGTAATTATTTTTAAAAGTAAAGTGAAGAAGAAAAGTAAGAAAAGAAGAGTGATTTCAGTTTTTTAGTGTTGAAGCTTCGATAAGATGAGAGCTATAAAGATTAAGTAGTTATTTTTAAAAGTAAAGTGAAGAAGAAAAGTAAGAAAAGAAGAGTGATTTCAGTTTATAAGTGTTGAAGATTGGATAAGATGAGAGTTATAGTAAGTAGTTATTTTTAAAAGTAAAGTGAAGAAGAAAAGTAAGAAAAGAAGAGTGATTTCAGTTTATAAGTGTTGAAGCTTTGATAAGATAAGAGTTATAAAGAGTAAGTAGTTAGTTTTAAAATTAAAGTGAAGAAGAAAAGTAAGAAAAGAAGAGTGATTTCAGTTTATAAGTGTTGAAGCTTTGATAAGATAAGAGTTATAAAGAGTAAGTAGTTAGTTTTAAAAGTAAAGTGAAGAAGAAAAGTAAGAAAAGAAGAGTGATTTCAGTTTATAAGTGTTGAAGCTTTGATAAGATAAGAGTTATAAAGAGTAAGTAGTTAGTTTTAAAAGTAAAGTGAAGAAGAAAAGTAAGAAAAGAAGAGTGATTTCATTTTATAAGTGTTGAAGCTTTGATAAGATAAGAGTTATAAAGAGTAAGTAATTATTTTTAAAAGTAAAGTGAAGAAGAAAAGTAAGAAAAGAAGAGTGATTTCAGTTTTTTAGTGTTGAAGCTTCGATAAGATGAGAGCTATAAAGATTAAGTAGTTATTTTTAAAAGTAAAGTGAAGAAGAAAAGTAAGAAAAGAAGAGTGATTTCAGTTTATAAGTGTTGAAGCTTTGATAAGATAAGAGTTATAAAGAGTAAGTAGTTAGTTTTAAAAGTAAAGTGAAGAAGAAAAGTAAGAAAAGAAGAGTGATTTCATTTTTTT
Organism: Loxodes magnus; assembly: GCA_946699065.1. NCBI lineage: Eukaryota > Ciliophora > Karyorelictea > Loxodida > Loxodidae > Loxodes > Loxodes magnus. The sequence continues at coordinate 21,377 of CAMPDV010002750.1, forward strand.
AGTGTTGAAGCTTCGATAAGATGAGAGCTATAAAGATTAAGTAGTTATTTTTAAAAGTAAAGTGAAGAAGAAAAGTAAGAAAAGAAGAGTGATTTCAGTTTTTAAGTGTTGAAGTTTTGATAAGATAAGAGTTATTAAGAGAAAGTAGTTAGATTTAAAATTAAAGTGAAGAAGAAAAGTAAGAAAAGAAGAGTGATTTCAGTTTATAAGTGTTGAAGCTTTGATAAGATAAGAGTTATAAAGAGTAAGTAGTTAGTTTTAAAAGTAAATTGAAGAAGAAAAGTAAGAAAAGAAGAGTGATTTCAGTTTATAAGTGTTGAATATTTGATAAGATAAGAGTTATAAAGAGTAAGTAATTATTTTTAAAAGTAAAGTGAAGAAGAAAAGTAAGAAAAGAAGAGTGATTTCAGTTTTTTAGTGTTGAAGCTTCGATAAGATGAGAGCTATAAAGATTAAGTAGTTAGTTTTAAAAGTAAAGTGAAGAAGAAAAGTAAGAAAAGAAGAGTGATTTCAGTTTATAAGTGTTGAAGCTTTGATAAGATAAGAGTTATAAAGAGTAAGTAGTTAGTTTTAAAAGTAAATTGAAGAAGAAAAGTAAGAAAAGAAGAGTGATTTCAGTTTATAAGTGTTGAAGCTTTGATAAGATAAGAGTTATAAAGAGTAAGTAGTTAGTTTTAAAATTAAAGTGAAGAAGAAAAGTAAGAAAAGAAGAGTGATTTCAGTTTATAAGTGTTGAAGTTTTAATAAGATAAGAGTTATAAAGATTAGTTATTTTTAAAAGTAAAGTGAAGAAGAAAAGTAAGAAAAGATGAGTAATATTAGTTTTTAAGTGTTGAAGTTTTGATAAGATAAGAGTTATAAAGAGTAAGTAGTTAGTTTTAAAAGTAAAGTGAAGAAGAAAAGTAAGAAAAGAAGAGTGATTTCAGTTTATAAGTGTTGAAGCTTTGATAAGATAAGAGTTATAAAGAGTAAGTAGTTATTTTTAAAAGTAAAGTGAAGAAGAAAAGTAAGAAAAGAAGAGTGATTTCAGTTTTAAGTGTTGAAGCTTTGATAAGATAAGAGTTATAAAGATTAGTTATTTTTAAAAGTAAAGTGAAGAAGAAAAGTAAGAAAAGATGAGTAATATTAGTTTTTAAGTGTTGAAGTTTTGATAAGATAAGAGTTATAAAGAGTAAGTAGTTAGTTTTAAAAGTGAAGTGAAGAAGAAAAGTAAGAAAAGAAGAGTGATTTCAGTTTATAAGTGTTGAAGCTTTGATAAGATAAGAGATATAAAGAGTAAGTAAATATTTTTAAAAGTAAAGTGAAGAAGAAAAGTAAGAAAAGAAGAGTGATTTCAGTTTATAAGTGTTGAAGTTTTAATAAGATAAGAGTTATAGTAAGTAGTTAGTTTTAAAAGTAATGAAGGAAAGTAAGAAAAGAAGAGTGATTTCAGTTTTTTAGTGCTGAAGCTTCGATATGATAAGAGTTATAGTAAGTAGTTATTTTTAAAATTAAAGAAGGAAAGTAAGAAAAGAAGAGTGATTTCAGTTTTTAAGTGTTGAATCTTTGATAAGATAAGAGATATAAAGAGTAAGTAATTATTTTTAAAAGTAAAGTGAAGAAGAAAAGTAAGAAAAGAAGAGTGATTTCAGTTTATAAGTGTTGAAGTTTTAATAAGATAAGAGTTATAGTAAGTAGTTAGTTTTAAAAGTAAAGAAGGAAAGTAAGAAAAGAAGAGTGATTTCAGTTTTTTAGTGCTGAAGCTTCGATAAGATAAGAGTTATAGTAAGTAGTTATTTTTAAAAGTAAAATGAAGAAGAAAAGTAATAAAATAAGAGTGATTTCAGTTTTTAAAGTTTGAAGCTTTGATAAGATAAGAGTTATATTAAGTAGTTAGTTTTAAAAGTGACGTTTAAAAGTAAGAAAAGAAGAGTGATTTCAGTTTATAAGTGTTGAAGATTGGATAAGATGAGAGTTATAGTAAGTAGTTAGTTTTAAAAGTAAAGAAGGAAAGTATGAAAAGAAGAGTGATTTCAGTTTTTTAGTGCTGAAGCTTCGATAAGATAAGAGTTATAGTAAGTAGTTATTTTTAAAATTAAAGTGAAGAAGAAAAGTAAGAAAAGAAGAGTGATTTCAGTTTATAAGTGTTGAATATTTGATAAGATAAGAGTTATAAAGAGTAAGTAATTATTTTTAAAAGTAAAGTGAAGAAGAAAAGTAAGAAAAGAAGAGTGATTTCAGTTTTTTAGTGTTGAAGCTTCGATAAGATGAGAGCTATAAAGATTAAGTAGTTATTTTTAAAAGTAAAGTGAAGAAGAAAAGTAAGAAAAGAAGAGTGATTTCAGTTTATAAGTGTTGAAGCTTTGATAAGATAAGAGTTATAAAGAGTAAGTAGTTAGTTTTAAAATTAAAGTGAAGAAGAAAAGTAAGAAAAGAAGAGTGATTTCAGTTTATAAGTGTTGAAGCTTTGATAAGATAAGAGTTATAAAGAGTAAGTAGTTAGTTTTAAAAGTAAAGTGAAGAAGAAAAGTAAGAAAAGAAGAGTGATTTCAGTTTATAAGTGTTGAAGCTTTGATAAGATAAGAGTTATAAAGAGTAAGTAGTTAGTTTTAAAAGTAAAGTGAAGAAGAAAAGTAAGAAAAGAAGAGTGATTTCAGTTTATAAGTGTTGAAGCTTCGATAAGATGAGAGCTATAAAGATTAAGTAGTTATTTTTAAAAGTAAAGTGAAGAAGAAAAGTAAGAAAAGAAGAGTGATTTCAGTTTATAAGTGTTGAAGCTTCGATAAGATGAGAGCTATAAAGATTAAGTAGTTATTTTTAAAAGTAAAGTGAAGAAGAAAAGTAAGAAAAGAAGAGTGATTTCAGTTTATAAGTGTTGAAGCTTTGATAAGATAAGAGTTATAAAGAGTAAGTAGTTAGTTTTAAAAGTAAAGTGAAGAAGAAAAGTAAGAAAAGAAGAGTGATTTCAGTTTATAAGTGTTGAAGCTTTGATAAGATAAGAGTTATAAAGATTAAGTAGTTAGTTTTAAAAGTAAAGAAGGAAAGTAAGAAAAGAAGAGTGATTTCAGTTTATAAGTGTTGAAGCTTTGATAAGATAAGAGTTATAAAGAGTATGTAATTATTTTTAAAATTAAAGTGAAGAAGAAAAGTAAGAAAAGAAGAGTGATTTCAGTTTTAAGTGTTGGAGCTTTGGTAAGATAAGAGTTATAAAGAGTAAGTAATTATTTTTAAAAGTAAAGTGAAGAAGAAAAGTAAGAAAAGAAGAGTGATTTCAGTTTTTTAGTGTTGAAGCTTCGATAAGATGAGAGCTATAAAGATTAAGTAGTTATTTTTAAAAGTAAAGTGAAGAAGAAAAGTAAGAAAAGAAGAGTGATTTCAGTTTATAAGTGTTGAAGCTTTGATAAGATAAGAGTTATAAAGAGTAAGTAGTTAGTTTTAAAAGTAAAGTGAAGAAGAAAAGTAAGAAAAGAAGAGTGATTTCAGTTTATAAGTGTTGAAGTTTTAATAAGATAAGAGTTATAGTAAGTAGTTATTTTTAAAAGTAAAGTGAAGAAGAAAAGTAAGAAAAGAAGAGTGATTTCAGTTTTTAAGTGTTGAAGCTTCGATAAGATGAGAGTTATAGTAAGTAGTTATTTTTAAAAGTAAAGGGAAGAGGAAAAGTAAGAAAAGAAGAGTGATTTCAGTTTTTTAGTGTTGAAGCTTCGATAAGATGAGAGTTATAGTAAGTAGTTATTTTTAAAAGTAAAGGGAAGAGGAAAAGTAAGAAAAGAAGAGTGATTTCAGTTTTTAAGTGTTAAAGCTTGATAAGAAAAGAGTTATAAAAAGTAAGTAGTTAGTTTTAAAAGTAAAGTGAAGAAGAAAAGTAAGAAAAGAAGAGTGATTTCAGTTTTTTAGTGCTGAAGCTTCGATAAGATAAGAGTTATAGTAAGTAGTTATTTTTAAAAGTAAAATGAAGAAGAAAAGTAAGAAAAGAAGAGTGATTTCAGTTTATAAGTGTTGAAGTTTTAATAAGATGAGAGCTATAAAGATTAAGTAGTTATTTTTAAAAGTAAAGTGAAGAAGAAAAGTAAGAAAAGAAGAGTGATTTCAGTTTTTTAGTGCTGAAACTTCGATAAGATAAGAGTTATAGTAAGTAGTTATTTTTAAAAGTAAAATGAAGAGGAAAAGTAAGAAAAGAAGAGTGATTTCAGTTTATAAGTGTTGAAGATTGGATAAGATGAGAGTTATAGTAAGTATTTAGTATTAAAAGTAAAGTGAAGAAGAAAAGTAAGAAAAGAAGAGTGATTTCAGTTTTTTAGTGCTGAAGCTTCGATAAGATAAGAGTTATAGTAAGTAGTTATTTTTAAAAGTAAAATGAAGAAGAAAAGTAAGAAAAGAAGAGTGATTTCAGTTTATAAGTGTTGAAGTTTTAATAAGATGAGAGCTATAAAGATTAAGTAGTTATTTTTAAAAGTAAAGTGAAGAAGAAAAGTAAGAAAAGAAGAGTGATTTCAGTTTTTTAGTGCTGAAACTTCGATAAGATAAGAGTTATAGTAAGTAGTTATTTTTAAAAGTAAAATGAAGAGGAAAAGTAAGAAAAGAAGAGTGATTTCAGTTTATAAGTGTTGAAGATTGGATAAGATGAGAGTTATAGTAAGTATTTAGTATTAAAAGTAAAGTGAAGAAGAAAAGTAAGAAAAGAAGAGTGATTTCAGTTTTTTAGTGCTGAAGCTTCGATAAGATAAGAGTTATAGTAAGTAGTTATTTTTAAAAGTAAAATGAAGAAGAAAAGTAAGAAAAGAAGAGTGATTTCAGTTTATAAGTGTTGAAGTTTTAATAAGATGAGAGCTATAAAGATTAAGTAGTTATTTTTAAAAGTAAAGTGAAGAAGAAAAGTAAGAAAATAAGAGTGATTTCAGTTTTTTAGTGCTGAAACTTCGATAAGATAAGAGTTATAGTAAGTAGTTATTTTTAAAAGTAAAATGAAGAGGAAAAGTAAGAAAAGAAGAGTGATTTCAGTTTATAAGTGTTGAAGATTGGATAAGATGAGAGTTGTAGTAAGTATTTAGTATTAAAAGTAAAGTGAAGAAGAAAAGTAAGAAAAGAAGAGTGATTTCAGTTTTTAAGTGTTAAAGCTTGATAAGAAAAGAGTTATAAAGAGTAAGTAGTTATTTTTAAAAGTAAAGTGAAGAAGAAAAGTAAGAAAAGAAGAGAGATTTCAGTTTATAAGTGTTGAAGATTGGATAAGATGAGAGATATAAAGAGTAAGTAATTATTTTTAAATTAAAGTGAAGAAGAAAAGTAAGAAAAGAAGAGAGATTTCAGTTTATAAGTGTTGAAGATTGGATAAGATGAGAGTTATAGAAGTAGTTAGTTTTAAAAGTAAAGTGAAGAAGAAAAGTAAGAAAAGAAGAAAGATTTCAGTTTATAAGTGTTGAAGATTGGATAAGATGAGAGTTATAGTAAGTAGTTTCTTTTAAAATTAAAGTGAAGAAGAAAAGTAAGAAAAGAAGAAAGATTTCAGTTTATAAGTGTTGAAGTTTTAATAAGATAAGAGTTATAAAGATTAAGTAGTTATTTTTAAAAGTAAAGGGAAGAAGAAAAGTAAGAAAAGAAGAGTGATTTCAGTTTTTTAGTATTGAAGCTTCGATAAGATGAGAGTTATAGTAAGTAGTTAGTTTTAAAAGTAAAGTGAAGAGGAAAAGTAAGAAAAGAAGAGTGATTTCAGTTTTTTAGTGCTGAAGCTTCGATAAGATAAGAGTTATAGTAAGTAGTTATTTTTAAAAGTAAAATGAAGAGGAAAAGTAAGAAAAGAAGAGTGATTTCAGTTTATAAGTGTTGAAGATTGGATAAGATGAGAGTTATAGTAAGTAGTTAGTTTTAAAAGTAAAGTGAAGAGGAAAAGTAAGAAAAGAAGAGTGATTTCAGTTTTTAAGTGTTGAAGCTTCGATAAGATGAGAGTTATAGTAAGTAGTTATTTTTAAAAGTAAAGTGAAGAGGAAAAGTAAGAAAAGAAGAGTGATTTCAGTTTTTAAGTGTTGAAGCTTGATAAGAAAAGAGTTATAAAGAGTAAGTAGTTAGTTTTAAAAGTAAAGTGAAGAGGAAAAGTGAGAAAAGAAGAGTGATTTCAGTTTTTTAGTGTTGAAGTTTTAATAAGATGAGAGTTATAGTAAGTAGTTATTTTTAAAAGTAAAGGGAAGAGGAAAAGTAAGAAAAGAAGAGTGATTTCAGTTTTTAAGTGTTAAAGCTTGATAAGAAAAGAGTTATAAAAAGTAAGTAGTTAGTTTTAAAAGTAAAGTGAAGAAGAAAAGTAAGAAAAGAAGAGTGATTTCAGTTTTTTAGTGCTGAAGCTTCGATAAGATAAGAGTTATAGTAAGTAGTTAGTTTTAAAAGTAAAGTGAAGAGGAAAAGTAAGAAAAGAAGAGTAATTTCAGTTTTTTAGTGTTGAAGCTTCGATAAGATGAGAGCTATAAAGATTAATTAGTTATTTTTAAAAGTAAAGGGAAGAGGAAAAGTAAGAAAAGAAGAGTGATTTCAGTTTTTAAGTGTTAAAGCTTGATAAGAAAAGAGTTATAAAGAGTAAGTAATTATTTTTAAAAGTAAAGTGAAGAAGAAAAGTAAGAAAAGAAGAGTGATTTCAGTTTTTTAGTGTTGAAGCTTCGATAAGATGAGAGCTATAAAGATTAATTAGTTATTTTTAAAAGTAAAGGGAAGAAGAAAAGTAAGAAAAGAAGAGTAATTTCAGTTTTTAAGTGTTGAAGCTTCGATAAGATGAGAGTTATAGTAAGTAGTTATTTTTAAAAGTAAAGTGAAGAGGAAAAGTAAGAAAAGAAGAGTGATTTCATTTTTTTAGTGTTGAAGCTTCGATAAGATGAGAGCTATAAAGATTAAGTAGTTATTTTTAAAAGTAAAGTGAAGAAGAAAAGTAAGAAAAGAAGAGTGATTTCAGTTTTTAAGTGTTGAAGTTTTGATAAGATAAGAGTTATTAAGAGAAAGTAGTTAGTTTTAAAAGTAAAGTGAAGAAGAAAAGTAAGAAAAGAAGAGTGATTTCAGTTTATAAGTGTTGAAGCTTTGATAAGATAAGAGTTATAAAGAGTAAGTAGTTAGTTTTAAAAGTAAATTGAAGAAGAAAAGTAAGAAAAGAAGAGTGATTTCAGTTTATAAGTGTTGAATATTTGATAAGATAAGAGTTATAAAGAGTAAGTAATTATTTTTAAAAGTAAAGTGAAGAAGAAAAGTAAGAAAAGAAGAGTGATTTCAGTTTTTTAGTGTTGAAGCTTCGATAAGATGAGAGCTATAAAGATTAAGTAGTTAGTTTTAAAATTAAAGTGAAGAAGAAAAGTAAGAAAAGAAGAGTGATTTCAGTTTATAAGTGTTGAAGCTTTGATAAGATAAGAGTTATAAAGAGTAAGTAGTTAGTTTTAAAAGTGAAGTGAAGAAGAAAAGTAAGAAAAGAAGAGTGATTTCAGTTTATAAGTGTTGAAGCTTTGATAAGATAAGAGTTATAAAGAGAAAGTAGTTATTTTTAAAAGTAAAATGAAGAGGAAAAGTAAGAAAAGAAGAGTGATTTCAGTTTATAAGTGTTGAAGATTGGATAAGATGAGAGTTATAGTAAGTAGTTTCTTTTAAAATTAAAGTGAAGAAGAAAAGTAAGAAAAGAAGAAAGATTTCAGTTTATAAGTGTTGAAGTTTTAATAAGATAAGAGTTATAAAGATTAAGTAGTTATTTTTAAAAGTAAAGGGAAGAGGAAAAGTAAGAAAAGAAGAGTGATTTCAGTTTTTTAGTGCTGAAGCTTCGATAAGATAAGAGTTATAGTAAGTAGTTATTTTTAAAAGTAAAATGAAGAGGAAAAGTAAGAAAAGAAGAGTGATTTCAGTTTTTTAGTGCTGAAGCTTCGATAAGATAAGAGTTATAGTAAGTAGTTATTTTTAAAAGTAAAGGGAAGAGGAAAAGTAAGAAAAAAAGAGTTATTTCAGTTTTTAAGTGTTAAAGCTTGATAAGAAAAGAGTTATAAAAAGTAAGTAGTTAGTTTTAAAAGTAAAGTGAAGAAGAAAAGTAAGAAAAGAAGAGTGATTTCAGTTTTTTAGTGCTGAAGCTTCGATAAGATAAGAGTTATAGTAAGTAGTTATTTTTAAAAGTAAAGGGAAGAGGAAAAGTAAGAAAAGAAGAGTGATTTCAGTTTTTAAGTGTTGAAGCTTTGATAAGATAAGAGTTATAAAGAGTAAGTAGTTAGTTTTAAAGTAAAGTGAAGAAGAAAAGTAAGAAAAGAAGAGTGATTTCAGTTTATAAGTGTTGAAGTTTTAATAAGATAAGAGTTATAAAGATTAAGTAGTTATTTTTAAAAGTAAAATGAAGAAGAAAAGTAAGAAAAGAAGAGTGATTTCAGTTTTTAAGTGTTGGTAACTTTGGTAAGATGAGAGTTATAGTAAGTAGTTAGTTTTAAAAGTAAAGAAGGAAAGTATGAAAAGAAGAGTGATTTCAGTTTTTTAGTGCTGAAGCTTCGATAAGATAAGAGTTATAAAGAGTAAGTAATTATTTTTAAAAGTAAAGTGAAGAAGAAAAGTAAGAAAAGAAGAGTGATTTCAGTTTTTTAGTGTTGAAGCTTCGATAAGATGAGAGCTATAAAGATTAATTAGTTATTTTTAAAAGCAAAGTGAAGAAGAAAAGTAAGAAAAGAAGAGTGATTTCAGTTTATAAGTGTTGAAGCTTCGATAAGATGAGAGTTATAAAGAGTAAGTAGTTAGTTTTAAAAGTAAAGTGAAGAAGAAAAGTAAGAAAAGAAGAGTGATTTCAGTTTTTTAGTGCTGAAGCTTCGATAAGATAAGAGTTATAGTAAGTAGTTATTTTTAAAAGTAAAGGGAAGAGGAAAAGTAAGAAAAGAAGAGTGATTTCAGTTTTTAAGTGTTGAAGATTGAATAAGATGAGAGTTATAGTAAGTAGTTATTTTTAAAAGTAAAGTGAAGAAGAAAAGTAAGAAAAGAAGAGTGATTTCAGTTTATAAGTGTTGAAGATTGGATAAGATGAGAGTTATAGTAAGTAGTTAGTTTTAAAAGTAAAGTGAAGAGGAAAAGTAAGAAAAGAAGAGTGATTTCAGTTTTTAAGTGTTGAAGCTTGATAAGAAAAGAGTTATAAAGAGTAAGTAATTATTTTTAAAAGTAAAGTGAAGAAGAAAAGTAAGAAAAGAAGAGTGATTTCAGTTTTTAAGTGTTGAAGCTTGATAAGAAAAGAGTTATAAAGAGTAAGTAGTTAGTTTTAAAAGTAAAGTGAAGAGGAAAAGTGAGAAAAGAAGAGTAATTTCAGTTTTTTAGTGTTGAAGCTTCGATAAGATGAGAGTTATAGTAAGTAGTTAGTTTTAAAAGTAAAGTGAAGAGGAAAAGTAAGAAAAGAAGAGTGATTTCAGTTTTTAAGTGTTGAAGCTTGATAAGAAAAGAGTTATAAAGAGTAAGTATTTACTTTTAAAAGTAAAGTGAAGAGGAAAAGTAAGAAAAGAAGAGTGATTTCAGTTTTTTAGTGCTGAAGCTTCGATAAGATAAGAGTTATAGTAAGTAGTTATTTTTAAAAGTAAAGGGAAGAGGAAAAGTAAGAAAAGAAGAGTGATTTCAGTTTTTAAGTGTTGAAGATTGAATAAGATGAGAGTTATAGTAAGTAGTTATTTTTAAAAGTAAAGTGAAGAAGAAAAGTAAGAAAAGAAGAGTGATTTCAGTTTATAAGTGTTGAAGATTGGATAAGATGAGAGTTATAGTAAGTAGTTAGTTTTAAAAGTAAAGTGAAGAGGAAAAGTAAGAAAAGAAGAGTGATTTCAGTTTTTTAGTGATGAAGCTTCGATAAGATAAGAGTTATAGTAAGTAGTTATTTTTAAAAGTAAAGGGAAGAGGAAAAGTAAGAAAAGAAGAGTGATTTCAGTTTTTAAGTGTTGAAGATTGAATAAGATGAGAGTTATAGTAAGTAGTTATTTTTAAAAGCAAAGTGAAGAAGAAAAGTAAGAAAAGAAGAGTGATTTCAGTTTTTAAGTGTTGAAGCTTCGATAAGATGAGAGTTATAGTAAGTAGTTATTTTTAAAAGTAAAGTGAAGAGGAAAAGTAAGAAAAGAAGAGTGATTTCAGTTTTTAGTGTTGAAGCTTCGATAAGATGAGAGTTATAGTAAGTAGTTATTTTTAAAAGTAAAATGAAGAGGAAAAGTAAGAAAAGAAGAGTAATTTCAGTTTTTTAGTGTTGAAGCTTCGATAAGATGAGAGTTATAGTAAGTATTTACTTTTAAAAGTAAAGTGAAGAGGAAAAGTAAGCAAAAGAAGAGTAATTTCAGTTTATAAGTGTTGAAGCTTCGATAAGATGAGAGTTATAGTAAGTAGTTATTTTTAAAAGTAAAGTGAAGAGGAAAAGTAAGAAAAGAAGAGTGATTTCAGTTTTTAAGTGTTGAAGCTTGATAAGAAAAGAGTTATAAAGAGTAAGTAGTTAGTTTTAAAAGTAAAATGAAGAGGAAAAGTAAGAAAAGAAGAGTGATTTCAGTTTTTAGTGTTGAAGCTTCGATAAGATAAGAGTTATAGTAAGTAGTTATTTTTAAAAGTAAAATGAAGAGGAAAAGTAAGAAAAGAAGAGTGATTTCAGTTTATAAGTGTTGAAGATTGGATAAGATGAGAGTTATAGTAAGTAGTTATTTTTAAAAGTAAAATGAAGAAGAAAAGTAAGAAAAGAAGAGTGATTTCAGTTTATAAGCGTTGAAGTTTTAATAAGATAAGAGTTATAAAGATTAAGTAGTTAGTTTTAAAAGTAAAGTGAAGAGGAAAAGTAAGAAAAGAAGAGTGATTTCAGTTTATAAGTGTTGAAGCTTCGATAAGAAAAGAGTTATAAAGAGTAAGTAGTTATTTTTAAAAGTAAAATGAAGAGGAAAAGTAAGAAAAGAAGAGTGATTTCAGTTTTTTAGTGCTGAAGCTTCGATAAGATGAGAGTTATAGTAAGTAGTTATTTTTAAAAGTAAAATGAAGAGGAAAAGTAAGAAAAGAAGAGTGATTTCAGTTTTTTAGTGCTGAAGCTTCGATAAGATGAGAGTTATAGTAAGTAGTTATTTTTAAAAGTAAAGTGAAGAGGAAAAGTATGAAAAGAAGAGTAATTTCAGTTGTATAGTGTTGAAGCTTCGATAAGATGAGAGTTATAGTAAGTAGTTATTTTTAAAAGTAAAGGGAAGAGGAAAAGTAAGAAAAGAAGAGTGATTTCAGTTTTTAAGTGTTAAAGCTTGATAAGAAAAGAGTTATAAAGAGTAAGTAGTTAGTTTTAAAAGTAAAGTGAAGAAGAAAAGTAAGAAAAGAAGAGTGATTTCAGTTTTTTAGTGCTGAAGCTTCGATAAGATAAGAGTTATAGTAAGTAGTTATTTTTAAAAGTAAAGGGAAGAGGAAAAGTAAGAAAAGAAGAGTGATTTCAGTTTTTAAGTGTTGAAGCTTGATAAGAAAAGAGTTATAAAGAGTAAGTAATTATTTTTAAAAGTAAAGTGAAGAAGAAAAGTAAGAAAAGAAGAGTGATTTCAGTTTATAAGTGTTGAAGTTTTAATAAGATAAGAGTTATAAAGATTAAGTAGTTAGTTTTAAAAGTAAAGTGAAGAAGAAAAGAAGAGTGATTTCAGTTTTTAAGTGTTGGTAACTTTGGTAAGATGAGAGTTATAGTAAGTAGTTAGTTTTAAAAGTAAAGAAGGAAAGTATGAAAAGAAGAGTGATTTCAGTTTTTTAGTGCTGAAGCTTCGATAAGATAAGAGTTATAGTAAGTAGTTATTTTTAAAAGTAAAATGAAGAAGAAAAGTAAGAAAAGAAGAGTGATTTCAGTTTTTTAGTGTTGAAGCTTCGATAAGATGAGAGCTATAAAGATTAATTAGTTATTTTTAAAAGTAAAGTGAAGAAGAAAAGTAAGAAAAGAAGAGTGATTTCAGTTTATAAGTGTTGAAGCTTCGATAAGATGAGAGTTATAAAGAGTAAGTAGTTAGTTTTAAAAGTAAAGTGAAGAAGAAAAGTAAGAAAAGAAGAGTGATTTCAGTTTTTTAGTGATGAAGCTTCGATAAGATAAGAGTTATAGTAAGTAGTTATTTTTAAAAGTAAAGGGAAGAGGAAAAGTAAGAAAAGAAGAGTGATTTCAGTTTTTAAGTGTTGAAGATTGAATAAGATGAGAGTTATAGTAAGTAGTTATTTTTAAAAGTAAAGTGAAGAAGAAAAGTAAGAAAAGAAGAGTGATTTCAGTTTATAAGTGTTGAAGCTTTGATAAGATAAGAGTTATAAAGAGTAAGTAGTTATTTTTAAAAGTAAAGTGAAGAAGAAAAGTAAGAAAAGAAGAGTGATTTCAGTTTTTTAGTGTTGAAGCTTCGATAAGATGAGAGTTATAGTAAGTAGTTATTTTTAAAAGTAAAGGGAAGAGGAAAAGTAAGAAAAGAAGAGTGATTTCAGTTTTTTAGTGTTGAAGCTTCGATAAGATGATAGTTATAGTAAGTAGTTATTTTTAAAAGTAAAGTGAAGAGGAAAAGTAAGAAAAGAAGAGTGATTTCAGTTTTTTAGTGCTGAAGCTTCGATAAGATAAGAGTTATAGTAAGTAGTTATTTTTAAAAGTAAAGGGAAGAGGAAAAGTAAGAAAAGAAGAGTGATTTCAGTTTTTAAGTGCTGAAGCTTCGATAAGATAAGAGTTATAGTAAGTAGTTATTTTTAAAAGTAAAATGAAGAGGAAAAGTAAGAAAAGAAGAGTGATTTCAGTTTATAAGTGTTGAAGCTTCGATAAGATGAGAGTTATAGTAAGTAGTTAGTTTTAAAAGTAAAGTGAAGAAGAAAAGTAAGAAAAGAAGAGAGATTTCAGTTTTTTAGTGTTGAAGATTGAATAAGATGAGAGTTATAGTAAGTAGTTATTTTTAAAAGTAAAGTGAAGAAGAAAAGTAAGAAAAGAAGAGTGATTTCAGTTTATAAATGTTGAAGCTTTGATAAGATAAGAGTTATAAAGAGTAAGTAGTTAGTTTTAAAAGTGAAGTGAAGAAGAAAAGTAAGAAAAGAAGAGTGATTTCAGTTTTAAGTGTTGGAGCTTTGGCAAGATAAGAGTTATAAAGAGTAAGTAATTATTTTTAAAAGTAAAGTGAAGAAGAAAAGTAAGAAAAGAAGAGTGATTTCAGTTTTTAAGTGTTGAAGATTGAATAAGATGAGAGTTATAGTAAGTAGTTATTTTTAAAAGTAAAGGGAAGAAGAAAAGTAAGAAAAGAAGAGTGATTTCAGTTTTTTAGTGCTGAAGCTTCGATAAGATAAGAGTTATAGTAAGTAGTTATTTTTAAAAGTAAAATGAAGAGGAAAAGTAAGAAAAGAAGAGTGATTTCAGTTTTTAGTGTTGAAGCTTCGATAAGATAAGAGTTATAGTAAGTAGTTATTTTTAAAAGTAAAATGAAGAGGAAAAGTAAGAAAAGAAGAGTGATTTCAGTTTATAAGTGTTGAAGATTGGATAAGATGAGAGTTATAGTAAGTAGTTAGTTTTAAAAGTAAAGTGAAGAGGAAAAGTAAGAAAAGAAGAGTGATTTCAGTTTTTAAGTGTTGAAGCTTCGATAAGATGAGAGTTATAGTAAGTAGTTATTTTTAAAAGTAAAGTGAAGAGGAAAAGTAAGAAAAGAAGAGTGATTTCAGTTTTTAAGTGTTGAAGCTTGATAAGAAAAGAGTTATAAAGAGTAAGTAGTTAGTTTTAAAAGTAAAGTGAAGAGGAAAAGTAAGAAAAGAAGAGTAATTTCAGTTTTTTAGTGTTGAAGCTTCGATAAGATGAGAGTTATAGTAAGTAGTTATTTTTAAAAGTAAAGGGAAGAGGAAAAGTAAGAAAAGAAGAGTGATTTCAGTTTTAAGTGTTAAAGCTTGATAAGAAAAGAGTTATAAAAAGTAAGTAGTTAGTTTTAAAAGTGAAGTGAAGAAGAAAAGTAAGAAAAGAAGAGTGATTTCAGTTTTTTAGTGTTGAAGCTTCGATAAGATAAGAGTTATAAAGATTAAGTAGTTATTTTTAAAAGTAAAATGAAGAAGAAAAGTAAGAAAAGAAGAATTACAGTTTATAAGTGTTGAAGTTTTAATAAGATAAGAGTTATAGTAAGTATTTAGTATTAAAAGTAAAGTGAAGAAGGAAAGTAAGAAAATAAGAGTGATTTCAGTTTTTAAGTTTGAAGCTTGATAAGAAAAGAGTTATAAAGAGTAAGTAGTTATTTTTAAAAGTAAAGTGAAGAAGAAAAGTAAGAAAAGAAGAGAGATTTCAGTTTATAAGTGTTGAAGCTTCGATAAGATAAGAGTTATAGTAAGTAGTTATTTTTAAAAGTAAAATGAAGAGGAAAAGTAAGAAAAGAAGAGTGATTTCAGTTTATAAGTGTTGAAGATTGGATAAGATGAGAGTTATAGTAAGTAGTTAGTTTTAAAAGTAAAGTGAAGAGGAAAAGTAAGAAAAGAAGAGTGATTTCAGTTTTTAAGTGTTGAAGCTTCGATAAGATGAGAGTTATAGTAAGTAGTTATTTTTAAAAGTAAAGTGAAGAAGAAAAGTAAGAAAAGAAGAGTGATTTCAGTTTTTAAGTGTTGAAGATTGGATAAGATGAGAGTTATAGTAAGTAGTTAGTTTTAAAAGTAAAGTGAAGAGGAAAAGTAAGAAAAGAAGAGTGATTTCAGTTTATAAGTGTTGAATATTTGATAAGATAAGAGTTATCAAGAGTAAGTAGTTATTTTTAAAAGTAAAGGGAAGAGGAAAAGTAAGAAAAGAAGAGTGATTTCAGTTTTTTAGTGTTGAAGCTTCGATAAGATGAGAGCTATAAAGATTAAGTAGTTACTTTTAAAAGTAAAGTGAAGAAGAAAAGTAAGAAAAGAAGAGTGATTTCAGTTTTTAGTGTTGAAGCTTCGATAAGATAAGAGTTATTAAGAGAAAGTAGTTATTTTTAAAAGTAAAATGAAGAGGAAAAGTAAGAAAAGAAGAGTGATTTCAGTTTATAAGTGTTGAAGATTGGATAAGATGAGAGTTATAGTAAGTAGTTTCTTTTAAAATTAAAGTGAAGAAGAAAAGTAAGAAAAGAAGAGTGATTTCAGTTTTTAAGTGTTGAAGCTTCGATAAGATGAGAGTTATAGTAAGTAGTTATTTTTAAAAGTAAAGTGAAGAGGAAAAGTAAGAAAAGAAGAGTGATTTCAGTTTTTAAGTGTTGAAGCTTGATAAGAAAAGAGTTATAAAGAGTAAGTAGTTAGTTTTAAAAGTAAAGTGAAGAAGAAAAGTAAGAAAAGAAGAGTGATTTCAGTTTTTTAGTGCTGAAGCTTCGATAAGATAAGAGTTATAGTAAGTAGTTATTTTTAAAAGTAAAGGGAAGAGGAAAAGTAAGAAAAGAAGAGTGATTTCAGTTTATAAGTGTTGAAGCTTCGATAAGATAAGAGTTATAAAGATTAAGTAGTTATTTTTAAAAGTAAAATGAAGAAGAAAAGTAAGAAAAGAAGAATTACAGTTTATAAGTGTTGAAGTTTTAATAAGATAAGAGTTATAGTAAGTATTTAGTATTAAAAGTAAAGTGAAGAAGGAAAGTAAGAAAATAAGAGTGATTTCAGTTTTTAAGTTTGAAGCTTGATAAGAAAAGAGTTATAAAGAGTAAGTAGTTATTTTTAAAAGTAAAGTGAAGAAGAAAAGTAAGAAAAGAAGAGAGATTTCAGTTTATAAGTGTTGAAGCTTCGATAAGATAAGAGTTATAGTAAGTAGTTATTTTTAAAAGTAAAATGAAGAGGAAAAGTAAGAAAAGAAGAGTGATTTCAGTTTATAAGTGTTGAAGATTGGATAAGATGAGAGTTATAGTAAGTAGTTAGTTTTAAAAGTAAAGTGAAGAGGAAAAGTAAGAAAAGAAGAGTGATTTCAGTTTTTAAGTGTTGAAGCTTCGATAAGATGAGAGTTATAGTAAGTAGTTATTTTTAAAAGTAAAGTGAAGAAGAAAAGTAAGAAAAGAAGAGTGATTTCAGTTTTTAAGTGTTGAAGATTGGATAAGATGAGAGTTATAGTAAGTAGTTAGTTTTAAAAGTAAAGTGAAGAGGAAAAGTAAGAAAAGAAGAGTGATTTCAGTTTATAAGTGTTGAATATTTGATAAGATAAGAGTTATCAAGAGTAAGTAGTTATTTTTAAAAGTAAAGGGAAGAGGAAAAGTAAGAAAAGAAGAGTGATTTCAGTTTTTTAGTGTTGAAGCTTCGATAAGATGAGAGCTATAAAGATTAAGTAGTTACTTTTAAAAGTAAAGTGAAGAAGAAAAGTAAGAAAAGAAGAGTGATTTCAGTTTTTAGTGTTGAAGCTTCGATAAGATAAGAGTTATTAAGAGAAAGTAGTTATTTTTAAAAGTAAAATGAAGAGGAAAAGTAAGAAAAGAAGAGTGATTTCAGTTTATAAGTGTTGAAGATTGGATAAGATGAGAGTTATAGTAAGTAGTTTCTTTTAAAATTAAAGTGAAGAAGAAAAGTAAGAAAAGAAGAAAGATTTCAGTTTATAAGTGTTGAAGTTTTAATAAGATAAGAGTTATAAAGATTAAGTAGTTATTTTTAAAAGTAAAGGCAAGAGGAAAAGTAAGAAAAGAAGAGTGATTTCAGTTTTTTAGTGCTGAAGCTTCGATAAGATGAGAGTTATAGTAAGTAGTTATTTTTAAAAGTAAAGAAGGAAAGTATGAAAAGAAGAGTGATTTCAGTTTTTTAGTGCTGAAGCTTCGATAAGATAAGAGTTATAGTAAGTAGTTATTTTTAAAAGTAAAGTGAAGAGGAAAAGTATGAAAAGAAGAGTAATTTCAGTTGTTTAGTGTTGAAGCTTCGATAAGATAAGAGTTATAGTAAGTAGTTATTTTTAAAAGTAAAGGGAAGAGGAAAAGTAAGAAAAGAAGAGTGATTTCAGTTTTTAAGTGTTGAAGCTTGATAAGAAAAGAGTTATAAAAAGTAAGTAGTTAGTTTTAAAAGTAAAGTGAAGAAGAAAAGTAAGAAAAGAAGAGTGATTTCAGTTTTTTAGTGCTGAAGCTTCGATAAGATAAGAGTTATAGTAAGTAGTTATTTTAAAAAGTAAAGGGAAGAGGAAAAGTAAGAAAAGAAGAGTGATTTCAGTTTTTAAGTGTTGAAGCTTGATAAGAAAAGAGTTATAAAGAGTAAGTAGTTAGTTTTAAAAGTAAAGTGAAGAAGAAAAGTAAGAAAAGAAGAGTGATTTCAGTTTATAAGTGTTGAAGTTTTAATAAGATAAGAGTTATAAAGATTAAGTAGTTATTTTTAAAAGTAAAATGAAGAAGAAAAGTAAGAAAAGAAGAGTGATTTCAGTTTATAAGTGTTGAAGTTTTAATAAGATAAGAGTTATAAAGATTAAGTAGTTAGTTTTAAAAGTAAAGTGAAGAAGAAAAGAAGAGTGATTTCAGTTTTTAAGTGTTGGTAACTTTGGTAAGATGAGAGTTATAGTAAGTAGTTAGTTTTAAAAGTAAAGAAGGAAAGTATGAAAAGAAGAGTGATTTCAGTTTTTTAGTGCTGAAGCTTCGATAAGATAAGAGTTATAGTAAGTAGTTATTTTTAAAAGTAAAGTGAAGAGGAAAAGTAAGAAAAGAAGAGTGATTTCAGTTTTTAAGTGTTGAAGATTGGATAAGATGAGAGTTATAGTAAGTAGTTAGTTTTAAAAGTAAAGTGAAGAGGAAAAGTAAGAAAAGAAGAGTGATTTCAGTTTATAAGTGTTGAATATTTGATAAGATAAGAGTTATCAAGAGTAAGTAGTTATTTTTAAAAGTAAAGGGAAGAGGAAAAGTAAGAAAAGAAGAGTGATTTCAGTTTTTTAGTGTTGAAGCTTCGATAAGATGAGAGCTATAAAGATTAAGTAGTTACTTTTAAAAGTAAAGTGAAGAAGAAAAGTAAGAAAAGAAGAGTGTCTTCAGTTTTTAGTGTTGAAGCTTCGATAAGATAAGAGTTATTAAGAGAAAGTAGTTATTTTTAAAAGTAAAATGAAGAGGAAAAGTAAGAAAAGAAGAGTGATTCAGTTTATAAGTGTTGAAGATTGGATAAGATGAGAGTTATAGTAAGTAGTTTCTTTTAAAATTAAAGTGAAGAAGAAAAGTAAGAAAAGAAGAGTGATTTCAGTTTTAAGTGTTGGAGCTTTGGTAAGATAAGAGTTATAAAGAGTAAGTAATTATTTTTAAAAGTAAAGTGAAGAAGAAAAGTAAGAAAATAAGAGTGATTTCAGTTTTTAGGTGTTGAAGATTGAATAAGATGAGAGTTATAGTAAGTAGTTATTTTTAAAAGTAAAGGGAAGAAGAAAAGTAAGAAAAGAAGAGTGATTTCAGTTTTTTAGTGCTGAAGCTTCGATAAGATAAGAGTTATAGTAAGTAGTTATTTTTAAAAGTAAAATGAAGAGGAAAAGTAAGAAAAGAAGAGTGATTTCAGTTTTTAGTGTTGAAGCTTCGATAAGATAAGAGTTATAGTAAGTAGTTATTTTTAAAAGTAAAATGAAGAGGAAAAGTAAGAAAAGAAGAGTGATTTCAGTTTATAAGTGTTGAAGATTGGATAAGATGAGAGTTATAGTAAGTAGTTAGTTTTAAAAGTAAAGTGTAGAGGAAAAGTAAGAAAAGAAGAGTGATTTCAGTTTTTAAGTGTTGAAGCTTCGATAAGATGAGAGTTATAGTAAGTAGTTAGTTTTAAAAGTAAAGTGAAGAAGAAAAGTAAGAAAAGAAGAGTGATTTCAGTTTTTTAGTGCTGAAGCTTCGATAAGATAAGAGAGTTATAGTAAGTAGTTATTTTTAAAAGTAAAATGAAGAGGAAAAGTAAGAAAAGAAGAGTGATTTCAGTTTATAAGTGTTGAAGATTGGATAAGATGAGAGTTATAGTAAGTAGTTAGTTTTAAAAGTAAAGTGAAGAGGAAAAGTAAGAAAAGAAGAGTAATTTCAGTTTTTAAGTGTTGAAGCTTCGATAAGATAAGAGTTATAGTAAGTAGTTATTTTTAAAAGTAAAATGAAGAAGAAAAGTAAGAAAAGAAGAGTGATTTCAGTTTTTAAGTTTGAAGCTTGATAAGAAAAGAGTTATAAAGAGTAAGTAGTTATTTTTAAAAGTAAAGTGAAGAAGAAAAGTAAGAAAAGAAGAGAGATTTCAGTTTATAAGTGTTGAATATTTGATAAGATAAGAGTTATCAAGAGTAAGTAGTTATTTTTAAAAGTAAAGGGAAGAGGAAAAGTAAGAAAAGAAGAGTGATTTCAGTTTATAAGTGTTGAAGATTGGATAAGATGAGAGTTATAGTAAGTAGTTAGTTTTAAAAGTAAAGTGAAGAGGAAAAGTAAGAAAAGAAGAGTGATTTCAGTTTTTAAGTGTTGAAGCTTCGATAAGATGAGAGTTATAGTAAGTAGTTATTTTTAAAAGTAAAGTGAAGAAGAAAAGTAAGAAAAGAAGAGTGATTTCAGTTTTTAAGTGTTGAAGATTGGATAAGATGAGAGTTATAGTAAGTAGTTAGTTTTAAAAGTAAAGTGAAGAGGAAAAGTAAGAAAAGAAGAGTGATTTCAGTTTATAAGTGTTGAATATTTGATAAGATAAGAGTTATCAAGAGTAAGTAGTTATTTTTAAAAGTAAAGGGAAGAGGAAAAGTAAGAAAAGAAGAGTGATTTCAGTTTTTAAGTGTTGAAGCTTCGATAAGATGAGAGTTATAGTAAGTAGTTATTTTTAAAAGTAAAGTGAAGAAGAAAAGTAAGAAAAGAAGAGTGATTTCAGTTTATAAGTGTTGAAGTTTTAATAAGATAAGAGTTATAGTAAGTAGTTATTTTTAAAAGTAAAGTGAAGAGGAAAAGTAAGAAAAGAAGAGTGATTTCAGTTTATAAGTGTTGAAGATTGGATAAGATGAGAGTTATAGTAAGTAGTTATTTTTAAAAGTAAAGTGAAGAGGAAAAGTAAGAAAAGAAGAGTGATTTCAGTTTATAAGTGTAGAAGATTGGATAAGATGAGAGTTATAGTAAGTAGTTATTTTTAAAAGTAAAGTGAAGAGGAAAAGTAAGAAAAGAAGAGTGATTTCAGTTTATAAGTGTTGAAGATTGGATAAGATGAGAGTTATAGTAAGTAGTTAGTTTTAAAAGTAAAGTGAAGAGGAAAAGTAAGAAAAGAAGAGTGATTTCAGTTTTTAAGTGTTGAAGCTTCGATAAGATGAGAGTTATAGTAAGTAGTTATTTTTAAAAGTAAAGTGAAGAGGAAAAGTAAGAAAAGAAGAGTGATTTCAGTTTATAAGTGTTGAAGATTGGATAAGATGAGAGTTATAGTAAGTAGTTAGTTTTAAAAGTAAAGTGAAGAGGAAAAGTAAGAAAAGAAGAGTGATTTCAGTTTTTAAGTGTTGAAGCTTCGATAAGATGAGAGTTATAGTAAGTAGTTATTTTTAAAAGTAAAGTGAAGAGGAAAAGTAAGAAAAGAAGAGTGTTTTCAGTTTTTTAGTGCTGAAGCTTCGATAAGATAAGAGTTATAGTAAGTAGTTATTTTTAAAAGTAAAATGAAGAGGAAAAGTAAGAAAAGAAGAGTGATTTCAGTTTATAAGTGTTGAAGATTGGATAAGATGAGAGTTATAGTAAGTAGTTAGTTTTAAAAGTAAAGTGAAGAGGAAAAGTAAGAAAAGAAGAGTAATTTCAGTTTTTAAGTGTTGAAGCTTCGATAAGATAAGAGTTATAGTAAGTAGTTATTTTTAAAAGTAAAATGAAGAGGAAAAGTAAGAAAAGAAGAGTGATTTCAGTTTATAAGTGTTGAAGATTGGATAAGATGAGAGTTATAGTAAGTAGTTAGTTTTAAAAGTAAAGTGAAGAGGAAAAGTAAGAAAAGAAGAGTGATTTCAGTTTTTAAGTGTTGAAGCTTCGATAAGATGAGAGTTATAGTAAGTAGTTATTTTTAAAAGTAAAGTGAAGAAGAAAAGTAAGAAAAGAAGAGTGATTTCAGTTTTTAAGTGTTGAAGATTCGATAAGATGAGAGTTATAGTAAGTAGTTAGTTTTAAAAGTAAAGTGAAGAGGAAAAGTAAGAAAAGAAGAGTGATTTCAGTTTATAAGTGTTGAATATTTGATAAGATAAGAGTTATCAAGAGTAAGTAGTTATTTTTAAAAGTAAAGGGAAGAGGAAAAGTAAGAAAAGAAGAGTGATTTCAGTTTTTAAGTGTTGAAGCTTCGATAAGATGAGAGTTATAGTAAGTAGTTATTTTTAAAAGTAAAGTGAAGAAGAAAAGTAAGAAAAGAAGAGTAATTTCAGTTTATAAGTGTTGAAGATTGGATAAGATGAGAGTTATAGTAAGTAGTTAGTTTTAAAAGTAAAGGGAAGAGGAAAAGTAAGAAAAGAAGAGTGATTTCAGTTTTTTAGTGCTGAAGCTTCGATAAGATATGAGATATAGTAAGCAGTTAGTTTTAAAAGTAAAGTGAAGAAGAAAAGTAAGAAAATAAGAGTGATTTCAGTTTTTAGGTGTTGAAGATTGAATAAGATGAGAGTTATAGTAAGTAGTTAGTTTTAAAAGTAAAGTGAAGAAGAAAAGTAAGAAAAGTAAGAAAAGAAGAGTGATTTCAGTTTTTTAGTGTTGAAGCTTCGATAAGATGAGAGCTATAAAGATTAAGTAGTTATTTTTAAAAGTAAAGGGAAGAAGAAAAGTAAGAAAAGAAGAGTGATTTCAGTTTTTAAGTGTTGAAGATTGAATAAGATGAGAGTTATAGTAAGTAGTTAGTTTTAAAAGTAAAGTGAAGAAGAAAAGTAAGAAAAGAAGAGTGATTTCAGTTTATAAGTGTTGAAGATTGGATAAGATGAGAGTTATAAAGAGTAAGTAATTATTTTTAAAAGTAAAATGAAGAGGAAAAGTAAGAAAAGAAGAGTGATTTCAGTTTATAAGTGTTGAAGATTGGATAAGATGAGAGTTATAGTAAGTAGTTAGTTTTAAAAGTAAAGTGAAGAGGAAAAGTAAGAAAAGAAGAGTGATTTCAGTTTTTTAGTGTTGAAGATTGGATAAGATGAGAGTTATAGTAAGTAGTTATTTTTAAAAGTAAAGGGAAGAAGAAAAGTAAGAAAAGAAGAGTAATTTCAGTTTTAAGTGTTGGAGCTTTGGTAAGATGAGAGTTATAGTAAGTAGTTATTTTTAAAAGTAAAGGGAAGAGGAAAAGTAAGAAAAGAAGAGTGATTTCAGTTTTTAAGTGTTAAAGCTTGATAAGAAAAGAGTTATAAAAAGTAAGTAGTTAGTTTTAAAAGTAAAGTGAAGAAGAAAAGTAAGAAAAGAAGAGAGATTTCAGTTTATAAGTGTTGAAGATTGGATAAGATAAGAGTTATAGTAAGTAGTTATTTTTAAAAGTAAAGGGAAGAGGAAAAGTAAGAAAAGAAGAGTGATTTCAGTTTTTAAGTGTTAAAGCTTGATAAGAAAAGAGTTATAAAAAGTAAGTAGTTAGTTTTAAAAGTAAAGTGAAGAAGAAAAGTAAGAAAAGAAGAGAGATTTCAGTTTATAAGTGTTGAAGATTGGATAAGATAAGAGTTATAGTAAGTAGTTATTTTTAAAATTAAAGTGAAGAAGAAAAGTAAGAAAAGTAAGAAAAGAAGAGTGATTTCAGTTTTTTAGTGTTGAAGCTTCGATAAGATGAGAGCTATAAAGATTAAGTAGTTATTTTTAAAAGTAAAGTGAAGAAGAAAAGTAAGAAAAGAAGAGTGATTTCAGTTTATAAGTGTTGAAGATTGGATAAGATGAGAGTTATAGTAAGTAGTTAGTTTTAAAAGTAAAGTGAAGAGGAAAAGTAAGAAAAGAAGAGTGATTTCAGTTTTTAAGTGCTGAAGCTTCGATAAGATATGAGATATAGTAAGCAGTTAGTTTTAAAAGTAAAGTGAAGAGGAAAAGTAAGAAAAGAAGAGTGATTTCAGTTTTTAAGTGTTGAAGCTTGATAAGAAAAGAGTTATAAAGAGTAAGTAGTTATTTTTAAAAGTAAAGTGAAGAAGAAAAGTAAGAAAAGAAGAGTGATTTCAGTTTTTTAGTGTTGAAGCTTCGATAAGATGAGAGTTATAGTAAGTAGTTATTTTTAAAAGTAAAGGGAAGAAGAAAAGTAAGAAAAGAAGAGTGATTTCAGTTTATAAGTGTTGAAGTTTTAATAAGATAAGAGTTATAGTAAGTAGTTATTTTTAAAAGTAAAGTGAAGAGGAAAAGTAAGAAAAGAAGAGTGATTTCAGTTTATAAGTGTTGAAGATTGGATAAGATGAGAGTTATAGTAAGTAGTTAGTTTTAAAAGTAAAGTGAAGAGGAAAAGTAAGAAAAGAAGAGTGATTTCAGTTTTTTAGTGTTGAAGCTTCGATAAGATGAGAGTTATAGTAAGTAGTTAGTTTTAAAAGTAAAGTGAAGAGGAAAAGTAAGAAAAGAAGAGTGATTTCAGTTTTTAAGTGTTGAAGCTTGATAAGAAAAGAGTTATAAAGAGTAAGTAGTTATTTTTAAAAGTAAAGTGAAGAAGAAAAGTAAGAAAAGAAGAGTGATTTCAGTTTTTTAGTGCTGAAGCTTCGATAAGATAAGAGTTATAGTAAGTAGTTATTTTTAAAAGTAAAATGAAGAGGAAAAGTAAGAAAAGAAGAGTGATTTCAGTTTATAAGTGTTGAAGATTGGATAAGATGAGAGTTATAGTAAGTAGTTAGTTTTAAAAGTAAAGTGAAGAGGAAAAGTAAGAAAAGAAGAGTAATTTCAGTTTTTAAGTGTTGAAGCTTCGATAAGATGAGAGTTATAGTAAGTAGTTATTTTTAAAAGTAAAGTGAAGAGGAAAAGTAAGAAAAGAAGAGTGATTTCAGTTTTTAAGTGTTGAAGCTTGATAAGAAAAGAGTTATAAAGAGTAAGTAGTTAGTTTTAAAAGTAAAGTGAAGAAGAAAAGTAAGAAAAGAAGAGTGATTTCAGTTTTTAGTGTTGAAGCTTCGATAAGATAAGAGTTATAGTAAGTAGTTATTTTTAAAAGTAAAGGGAAGAGGAAAAGTAAGAAAAGAAGAGTGATTTCAGTTTTTAAGTGTTAAAGCTTGATAAGAAAAGAGTTATAAAAAGTAAGTAGTTAGTTTTAAAAGTAAAGTGAAGAAGAAAAGTAAGAAAAGAAGAGAGATTTCAGTTTATAAGTGTTGAAGATTGGATAAGATAAGAGTTATAGTAAGTAGTTATTTTTAAAATTAAAGTGAAGAAGAAAAGTAAGAAAAGTAAGAAAAGAAGAGTGATTTCAGTTTTTAAGTGTTAAAGCTTGATAAGAAAAGAGTTATAAAAAGTAAGTAGTTAGTTTTAAAAGTAAAGTGAAGAAGAAAAGTAAGAAAAGAAGAGAGATTTCAGTTTATAAGTGTTGAAGATTGGATAAGATAAGAGTTATAGTAAGTAGTTATTTTTAAAATTAAAGTGAAGAAGAAAAGTAAGAAAAGTAAGAAAAGAAGAGTGATTTCAGTTTTTAGTGTTGAAGCTTCGATAAGATAAGAGTTATAGTAAGTAGTTATTTTTAAAAGTAAAGGGAAGAGGAAAAGTAAGAAAAGAAGAGTGATTTCAGTTTTTAAGTGTTAAAGCTTGATAAGAAAAGAGTTATAAAAAGTAAGTAGTTAGTTTTAAAAGTAAAGTGAAGAAGAAAAGTAAGAAAAGAAGAGAGATTTCAGTTTATAAGTGTTGAAGATTGGATAAGATAAGAGTTATAGTAAGTAGTTATTTTTAAAATTAAAGTGAAGAAGAAAAGTAAGAAAAGTAAGAAAAGAAGAGTGATTTCAGTTTATAAGTGTTGAAGATTGGATAAGATGAGAGTTATAGTAAGTAGTTAGTTTTAAAAGTAAAGGGAAGAGGAAAAGTAAGAAAAGAAGAGTGATTTCAGTTTTTTAGTGCTGAAGCTTCGATAAGATATGAGATATAGTAAGCAGTTAGTTTTAAAAGTAAAGTGAAGAAGAAAAGTAAGAAAATAAGAGTGATTTCAGTTTTTTAGTGTTGAAGCTTCGATAAGATGAGAGTTATAGTAAGTATTTACTTTTAAAAGTAAAGTGAAGAAGAAAAGTAAGAAAAGTAAGAAAAGAAGAGAGATTTCAGTTTATAAGTGTTGAAGATTGGATAAGATGAGAGTTATAGTAAGTAGTTATTTTTAAAAGTAAAGGGAAGAAGAAAAGTAAGAAAAGAAGAGTGATTTCAGTTTTTAAGTGTTGAAGATTGAATAAGATGAGAGTTATAGTAAGTAGTTATTTTAAAAGTAAAGTGAAGAAGAAAAGTAAGAAAAGAAGAGTGATTTCAGTTTAAAAGTGTTGAATATTTGATAAGATAAGAGTTATAAAGAGTAAGTAATTATTTTTAAAAGTAAAGTGAAGAAGAAAAGTAAGAAAAGAAGAGTGATTTCAGTTTTTTAGTGTTGAAGTTTTAATAAGATAAGAGTTATAAAGATTAAGTAGTTAGTTTTAAAAGTAAAGTGAAGAAGAAAAGTAAGAAAAGAAGAGTGATTTCAGTTTTTTAGTGCTGAAGTTTTAATAAGATAAGAGTTATAGTAAGTAGTTAGTTTTAAAAGTAAAGTGAAGAAGAAAAGTAAGAAAAGAAGAGTGATTTCAGTTTATAAGTGTTGAAGTTTTAATAAGATAAGAGTTATAAAGATTAAGTAGTTAGTTTTAAAAGTAAAGTGAAGAAGAAAAGTAAGAAAAGAAGAGTGATTTCAGTTTTTTAGTGCTGAAGTTTTAATAAGATAAGAGTTATAGTAAGTAGTTAGTTTTAAAAGTAAAGTGAAGAAGAAAAGTAAGAAAAGAAGAGTGATTTCAGTTTATAAGTGTTGAAGCTTCGATAAGATGAGAGTTATAGTAAGTATTTAGTATTAAAAGTAAAGTGAAGAAGGAAAGTAAGAAAATAAGAGTGATTTCAGTTTTTAAGTTTGAAGCTTTGATAAGATAAGAGTTATATTAAGTAGTTAGTTTTAAAAGTAAAGGGAAGAGGAAAAGTAAGAAAAGAAGAGTGATTTCAGTTTATAAATGTTGAAGCTTTGATAAGATAAGAGTTATAAAGAGTAAGTAATTATTTGAAAAAGTAAAGTGAAGAAGAAAAGTAAGAAAAGAAGAGTGATTTCAGTTTTTTAGTGTTGAAGCTTCGATAAGATGAGAGCTATAAAGATTAAGTAATTATTTTTAAAAGTAAAGTGAAGAAGAAAAGTAAGAAAAGAAGAGTGATTTCAGTTTTTTAGTGCTGAAGCTTCGATAAGATAAGAGTTATAGTAAGTAGTTAGTTTTAAAAGTAAAATGAAGAGGAAAAGTAAGAAAAGAAGAGTGATTTCAGTTTTTTAGTGCTGAAGCTTCGATAAGATATGAGATATAGTAAGCAGTTAGTTTTAAAAGTAAAGTGAAGAAGAAAAGTAAGAAAATAAGAGTGATTTCAGTTTTTAGGTGTTGAAGATTGAATAAGATGAGAGTTATAGTAAGTATTTACTTTTAAAAGTAAAGTGAAGAAGAAAAGTAAGAAAAGAAGAGTGATTTCAGTTTTTTAGTGTTGAAGCTTCGATAAGATGAGAGCTATAAAGATTAAGTAATTATTTTTAAAAGTAAAGTGAAGAAGAAAAGTAAGAAAAGAAGAGTGATTTCAGTTTTTTAGTGCTGAAGCTTCGATAAGATAAGAGTTATAGTAAGTAGTTATTTTTAAAAGTAAAATGAAGAGGAAAAGTAAGAAAAGAAGAGTGATTTCAGTTTTTTAGTGCTGAAGCTTCGATAAGATATGAGATATAGTAAGCAGTTAGTTTTAAAAGTAAAGTGAAGAAGAAAAGTAAGAAAATAAGAGTGATTTCAGTTTTTAGGTGTTGAAGATTGAATAAGATGAGAGTTATAGTAAGTATTTACTTTTAAAAGTAAAGTGAAGAAGAAAAGTAAGAAAAGAAGAGTGATTTCAGTTTTTTAGTGTTGAAGCTTCGATAAGATGAGAGTTATAGTAAGTAGTTATTTTTAAAAGTAAAGGGAAGAGGAAAAGTAAGAAAAGAAGAGTGATTTCAGTTTTTAAGTGTTAAAGCTTGATAAGAAAAGAGTTATAGTAAGTAGTTAGTTTTAAAAGTAAAGTGAAGAAGAAAAGTAAGAAAAGAAGAGAGATTTCAGTTTATAAGTGTTGAAGATTGGATAAGATAAGAGTTATAGTAAGTAGTTATTTTTAAAATTAAAGTGAAGAAGAAAAGTAAGAAAAGTAAGAAAAGAAGAGTGATTTCAGTTTTTTAGTGTTGAAGCTTCGATAAGATGAGAGCTATAAAGATTAAGTAGTTATTTTTAAAAGTAAAGTGAAGAAGAAAAGTAAGAAAAGAAGAGTAATTTCAGTTTATAAGTGTTGAAGATTGGATAAGATGAGAGTTATAGTAAGTAGTTAGTTTTAAAAGTAAAGGGAAGAGGAAAAGTAAGAAAAGAAGAGTGATTTCAGTTTTTTAGTGCTGAAGCTTCGATAAGATATGAGATATAGTAAGCAGTTAGTTTTAAAAGTAAAGTGAAGAAGAAAAGTAAGAAAATAAGAGTGATTTCAGTTTTTAGGTGTTGAAGATTGAATAAGATGAGAGTTATAGTAAGTATTTACTTTTAAAAGTAAAGTGAAGAAGAAAAGTAAGAAAAAGAAGAGTGATTTCAGTTTTTTAGTGTTGAAGCTTCGATAAGATGAGAGTTATAGTAAGTAGTTATTTTTAAAAGTAAAGGGAAGAAGAAAAGTAAGAAAAGAAGAGTAATTTCAGTTTTAAGTGTTTGAGCTTTTGTAAGATGAGAGTTATAGTAAGTAGTTAGTTTTAAAAGTAAAGTGAAGAAGAAAAGTAAGAAAAGAAGAGTGATTTCAGTTTTTAAGTGTTAAAGCTTGATAAGAAAAGAGTTATAAAGAGTAAGTAGTTATTTTTAAAAGTAAAGTGAAGAAGAAAAGTAAGAAAAGAAGAGAGATTTCAGTTTATAAGTGTTGAAGATTGGATAAGATGAGAGTTATAGTAAGTATTTACTTTTAAAAGTAAAGTGAAGAGGAAAAGTAAGAAAAGAAGAGTGATTTCAGTTTATAAGTGTTGAAGTTTTAATAAGATAAGAGTTATAGTAAGTAGTTATTTTTAAAAGTAAAGTGAAGAGGAAAAGTAAGAAAAGAAGAGTGATTTCAGTTTTTTAGTGTTGAAGCTTCGATAAGATGAGAGTTATAGTAAGTAGTTATTTTTAAAAGTAAAGGGAAGAGGAAAAGTAAGAAAAGAAGAGTGATTTCAGTTTTTAAGTGTTAAAGCTTGATAAGAAAAGAGTTATAGTAAGTAGTTAGTTTTAAAAGTAAAGTGAAGAAGAAAAGTAAGAAAAGAAGAGAGATTTCAGTTTATAAGTGTTGAAGATTGGATAAGATAAGAGTTATAGTAAGTAGTTATTTTTAAAATTAAAGTGAAGAAGAAAAGTAAGAAAAGTAAGAAAAGAAGAGTGATTTCAGTTTTTTAGTGTTGAAGCTTCGATAAGATGAGAGCTATAAAGATTAAGTAGTTATTTTTAAAAGTAAAGTGAAGAAGAAAAGTAAGAAAAGAAGAGTGATTTCAGTTTATAAGTGTTGAAGATTGGATAAGATGAGAGTTATAGTAAGTAGTTAGTTTTAAAAGTAAAGGGAAGAGGAAAAGTAAGAAAAGAAGAGTGATTTCAGTTTTTTAGTGCTGAAGCTTCGATAAGATATGAGATATAGTAAGCAGTTAGTTTTAAAAGTAAAGTGAAGAAGAAAAGTAAGAAAATAAGAGTGATTTCAGTTTTTAGGTGTTGAAGATTGAATAAGATGAGAGTTATAGTAAGTATTTACTTTTAAAAGTAAAGTGAAGAAGAAAAGTAAGAAAAGAAGAGTGATTTCAGTTTTTTAGTGTTGAAGCTTCGATAAGATGAGAGTTATAGTAAGTAGTTATTTTTAAAAGTAAAGGGAAGAGGAAAAGTAAGAAAAGAAGAGTGATTTCAGTTTTTAAGTGTTAAAGCTTGATAAGAAAAGAGTTATAGTAAGTAGTTAGTTTTAAAAGTAAAGTGAAGAAGAAAAGTAAGAAAAGAAGAGAGATTTCAGTTTATAAGTGTTGAAGATTGGATAAGATAAGAGTTATAGTAAGTAGTTAATTTTAAAATTAAAGTGAAGAAGAAAAGTAAGAAAAGTAAGAAAAGAAGAGTGATTTCAGTTTTTTAGTGTTGAAGCTTCGATAAGATGAGAGCTATAAAGATTAAGTAGTTATTTTTAAAAGTAAAGTGAAGAAGAAAAGTAAGAAAAGAAGAGTGATTTCAGTTTTTAAGTGTTGAAGATTGGATAAGATGAGAGTTATAGTAAGTAGTTAGTTTTAAAAGTAAAGGGAAGAGGAAAAGTAAGAAAAGAAGAGTGATTTCAGTTTTTTAGTGCTGAAGCTTCGATAAGATATGAGATATAGTAAGCAGTTAGTTTTAAAAGTAAAGTGAAGAAGAAAAGTAAGAAAATAAGAGTGATTTCAGTTTTTAGGTGTTGAAGATTGAATAAGATGAGAGTTATAGTAAGTATTTACTTTTAAAAGTAAAGTGAAGAAGAAAAGTAAGAAAAGAAGAGTGATTTCAGTTTTTTAGTGTTGAAGCTTCGATAAGATGAGAGTTATAGTAAGTAGTTATTTTTAAAAGTAAAGGGAAGAAGAAAAGTAAGAAAAGAAGAGTAATTTCAGTTTTAAGTGTTTGAGCTTTTGTAAGATGAGAGTTATAGTAAGTAGTTAGTTTTAAAAGTAAAGTGAAGAAGAAAAGTAAGAAAAGAAGAGTGATTTCAGTTTTTAAGTGTTAAAGCTTGATAAGAAAAGAGTTATAAAGAGTAAGTAGTTATTTTTAAAAGTAAAGTGAAGAAGAAAAGTAAGAAAAGAAGAGAGATTTCAGTTTATAAGTGTTGAAGATTGGATAAGATGAGAGTTATAGTAAGTATTTACTTTTAAAAGTAAAGTGAAGAGGAAAAGTAAGAAAAGAAGAGTGATTTCAGTTTATAAGTGTTGAAGTTTTAATAAGATAAGAGTTATAGTAAGTAGTTATTTTTAAAAGTAAAGTGAAGAGGAAAAGTAAGAAAAGAAGAGTGATTTCAGTTTTTTAGTGTTGAAGCTTCGATAAGATGAGAGTTATAGTAAGTAGTTATTTTTAAAAGTAAAGGGAAGAGGAAAAGTAAGAAAAGAAGAGTGATTTCAGTTTTTAAGTGTTAAAGCTTGATAAGAAAAGAGTTATAGTAAGTAGTTAGTTTTAAAAGTAAAGTGAAGAAGAAAAGTAAGAAAAGAAGAGAGATTTCAGTTTATAAGTGTTGAAGATTGGATAAGATAAGAGTTATAGTAAGTAGTTATTTTTAAAATTAAAGTGAAGAAGAAAAGTAAGAAAAGTAAGAAAAGAAGAGTGATTTCAGTTTTTTAGTGTTGAAGCTTCGATAAGATGAGAGCTATAAAGATTAAGTAGTTATTTTTAAAAGTAAAGTGAAGAAGAAAAGTAAGAAAAGAAGAGTGATTTCAGTTTATAAGTGTTGAAGATTGGATAAGATGAGAGTTATAGTAAGTAGTTAGTTTTAAAAGTAAAGGGAAGAGGAAAAGTAAGAAAAGAAGAGTGATTTCAGTTTTTTAGTGCTGAAGCTTCGATAAGATATGAGATATAGTAAGCAGTTAGTTTTAAAAGTAAAGTGAAGAAGAAAAGTAAGAAAATAAGAGTGATTTCAGTTTTTAGGTGTTGAAGATTGAATAAGATGAGAGTTATAGTAAGTATTTACTTTTAAAAGTAAAGTGAAGAAGAAAAGTAAGAAAAGAAGAGAGATTTCAGTTTATAAGTGTTGAAGATTGGATAAGATAAGAGTTATAGTAAGTAGTTAATTTTAAAATTAAAGTGAAGAAGAAAAGTAAGAAAAGTAAGAAAAGAAGAGTGATTTCAGTTTTTTAGTGCTGAAGCTTCGATAAGATATGAGATATAGTAAGCAGTTAGTTTTAAAAGTAAAGTGAAGAAGAAAAGTAAGAAAATAAGAGTGATTTCAGTTTTTAGGTGTTGAAGATTGAATAAGATGAGAGTTATAGTAAGTATTTACTTTTAAAAGTAAAGTGAAGAAGAAAAGTAAGAAAAGAAGAGTGATTTCAGTTTTTTAGTGTTGAAGCTTCGATAAGATGAGAGTTATAGTAAGTAGTTAGTTTTTTAAAAGTAAAGGGAAGAGGAAAAGTAAGAAAAGAAGAGTGATTTCAGTTTTTAAGTGTTAAAGCTTGATAAGAAAAAAAGAGTTATAGTAAGTAGTTAGTTTTAAAAGTAAAGTGAAGAAGAAAAGTAAGAAAAGAAGAGAGATTTCAGTTTATAAGTGTTGAAGATTGGATAAGATAAGAGTTATAGTAAGTAGTTATTTTTAAAATTAAAGTGAAGAAGAAAAGTAAGAAAAGTAAGAAAAGAAGAGTGATTTCAGTTTTTTAGTGTTGAAGCTTCGATAAGATGAGAGCTATAAAGATTAAGTAGTTATTTTTAAAAGTAAAGTGAAGAAGAAAAGTAAGAAAAGAAGAGTGATTTCAGTTTATAAGTGTTGAAGATTGGATAAGATGAGAGTTATAGTAAGTAGTTAGTTTTAAAAGTAAAGGAAGAGGAAAAGTAAGAAAGAAGAGTGATTTCAGTTTTTTAGTGCTGAAGCTTCGATAAGATATGAGATATAGTAAGCAGTTAGTTTTAAAAGTAAAGTGAAGAAGAAAAGTAAGAAAATAAGAGTGATTTCAGTTTTTAGGTGTTGAAGATTGAATAAGATGAGAGTTATAGTAAGTATTTACTTTTAAAAGTAAAGTGAAGAAGAAAAGTAAGAAAAGAAGAGAGATTTCAGTTTATAAGTGTTGAAGATTGGATAAGATAAGAGTTATAGTAAGTAGTTATTTTTAAAATTAAAGTGAAGAAGAAAAGTAAGAAAAGTTATAAGTGTTGAAGATTGGATAAGATAAGAGTTATAGTAAGTAGTTAATTTTAAAATTAAAGTGAAGAAGAAAAGTAAGAAAAGTAAGAAAAGAAGAGTGATTTCAGTTTTTTAGTGCTGAAGCTTCGATAAGATATGAGATATAGTAAGCAGTTAGTTTTAAAAGTAAAGTGAAGAAGAAAAGTAAGAAAATAAGAGTGATTTCAGTTTTTAGGTGTTGAAGATTGAATAAGATGAGAGTTATAGTAAGTATTTACTTTTAAAAGTAAAGTGAAGAAGAAAAGTAAGAAAAGAAGAGTGATTTCAGTTTTTTAGTGTTGAAGCTTCGATAAGATGAGAGTTATAGTAAGTAGTTATTTTTAAAAGTAAAGGGAAGAGGAAAAGTAAGAAAAGAAGAGTGATTTCAGTTTTTAAGTGTTAAAGCTTGATAAGAAAAGAGTTATAGTAAGTAGTTAGTTTTAAAAGTAAAGTGAAGAAGAAAAGTAAGAAAAGAAGAGAGATTTCAGTTTATAAGTGTTGAAGATTGGATAAGATAAGAGTTATAGTAAGTAGTTATTTTTAAAATTAAAGTGAAGAAGAAAAGTAAGAAAAGTAAGAAAAGAAGAGTGATTTCAGTTTTTTAGTGTTGAAGCTTCGATAAGATGAGAGCTATAAAGATTAAGTAGTTATTTTTAAAAGTAAAGTGAAGAAGAAAAGTAAGAAAAGAAGAGTAATTTCAGTTTATAAGTGTTGAAGATTGGATAAGATG
>CAMPDV010002751.1:0-58014 GCA_946699065.1 Loxodes magnus
GATAGAATTTTTGTTTTAAGTAGTAAGCATTTAAAAGAAGTTAGTATTTAGAAAAGTGAAGAAGTAAAGTAAGAAAAGAAGATAGAATTTCAGTTTTAAGGAGTATGCTTTGAGAAGTAATAAGTATTTATAAAAGATAAGAAGCAAATTAAGAAAATAAGTTAGAATTTCAGTTTTAAGGAGTATGCTTTTAGAAGTAATAAGTATTTAGAAAAGTGAAGAAGTAAAGTAAGAAAAGAAGATAGAATTTCAGTTTTAAGGAGTATGCTTTTAGAAGTAATAAGTATTTAAAAAAGTGAAGAAGTAAAGTAAGAAAATAAGTTAGAATTTCAGTTTTAAGGAGTATGCTTTGAGAAGTAATAAGTATTTAAAAAAGTGAAGAAGCAAAGTAAGAAAAGAAGATAGATTTTCAGTTTTAAGGAGTATGCTTTGAGAAGTAATAAGTATTTAAAAAAGTGAAGAAGTAAAGTAAGAATAAAAGATAGAATTTCAGTTTTAAGGAGTATGCTTTGAGAAGTAATAAGTATTTAAAAAAGTGAAGAAGCAAAGTAAGAATAAAAGATAGAATTTCAGTTTTAAGGAGTATGCTTTGAGAAGTAATAAGTATTTAAAAAAGTGAAGAAGTAAAGTAAGAATAAAAGATAGAATTTCAGTTTTAAGGAGTATGCTTTGAGAAGTAATAAGTATTACAAAAAGTGAAGAAGCAAATTAAGAAAAGAAGATAGATTTTCAGTTTTAAGGAGTATGCTTTGAGAAGTAATAAGTATTTAGAAAAATGAAGAAGTAAAGTAAGAAAAGAAGATAGAATTTCAGTTTTAAGGAGTATTCTTTGAGAAGTAATAAGTATTTAAAAAAGTGAAGAAGCAAAGAAAAAAAGAAGATAGAATTTCAGTTTTAAGGAGTATGCTTTGAGAAGTAATAAGTATTTATAAAAGATAAGAAGCAAATTAAGAAAATAAGTTAGAATTTCAGTTTTAAGGAGTATGCTTTGAGAAGTAATAAGTATTTAGAAAAGTGAAGAAGTAAAGTAAGAAAAGAAGATAGAATTTCAGTTTTAAGGAGTATGCTTTGAGAAGTAATAAGTATTTAAAAAAGTGAAGAAGCAAATTAAGAAAATAAGTTAGAATTTCAGTTTTAAGGAGTATGCTTTGAGAAGTAATAAGTATTTAAAAAAGTGAAGAAGTAAAGTAAGAAAAGAAGATAGAATTTCAGTTTTAAATAGTAAGCATATAAAAGAAGTTAGTATTTAGAAAAGTGAAGAAGTAAAGTAAGAAAAGAAGATAGAATTTCAGTTTTAAGGAGTATGCTTTTAGAAGTAATAAGTATTTAGAAAATAAAAGTAATAAAGTAAGAAAAGAAGATATAATTTTTGTTTTAAGTAGTAAGCATATAAAAGAAGTTAGTATTTAGAAAAGTGAAGAAGTAAGAAAAGAAGATAGAATTTCAGTTTTAAGTAGTATGCTTTGAGAAGTAATAAGTATTTAGAAAAGTATAGAAGTAAAGTAAGAAGATAGAATTTCAGTTTTAAGGAGTATGCTTTGAGAAGTAATAAGTATTTAGAAAAGTGAAGAAGTAAAGTAAGAAAAGAAGATAGAATTTCAGTTTTAAGAAGTATGCTTTGAGAAGTAATAAGTATTTAGAAAAGTGAAGAAGTAAAGTAAGAAAAGAAGATAGAATTTCAGTTTTAAGGAGTATGCTTTGAGAAGTAATAAGTATTTAGAAAATAAAAGTAATAAAGTAAGAAAAGAAGATAGAATTTCAGTTTTAAGGAGTATGCTTTGAGAAGTAATAAGTATTTAGAAAAGTGAAGAAGTAAAGTAAGAAAAGAAGATAGAATTTCAGTTTTAAGGAGTATGCTTTGAGAAGTAATAAGTATTTAAAAAAGTGAAGAAGTAAAGTAAGAATAAAAGATAGAATTTCAGTTTTAAGGAGTATGCTTTGAGAAGTAATAAGTATTTAAAAAAGTGAAGAAGTAAAGTAAGAATAAAAGATAGAATTTCAGTTTTAAGGAGTATGCATTGAGAAGTAATAAGTATTTAGAAAAGTGAAGAAGTAAAGTAAGAAAAGAAGATAGAATTTCAGTTTTAAGGAGTATTCTTTGAGAAGTAATAAGTATTTAAAAAAGTGAAGAAGTAAAGTAAGAAAAGAAGATAGAATTTCAGTTTTAAGGAGTATGCTTTGAGAAGTAATAAGTATTTAAAAAAGTGAAGAAGTAAAGTAAGAAAAGAAGATAGAATTTTTGTTTTAAGTAGTAAGCATTTAAAAGAAGTTTGTATTTAGAAAAGTGAAGAAGTAAAGTAAGAAAAGAAGATAGAATTTCAGTTTTAAGGAGTATGCTTTGAGAAGTAATAAGTATTTAAAAAAGTGAAGAAGTAAAGTAAGAATAAAAGATAGAATTTCAGTTTTAAGGAGTATGCATTGAGAAGTAATAAGTATTACAAAAAGTGAAGAAGTAAAGTAAGAATAAAAGATAGAATTTCAGTTTTAAGGAATATTCTTTGAGAAGTAATAAGTATTTAAAAAAGTGAAGAAGTAAAGTAAGAAAAGAAGATAGAATTTCAGTTTTAAGGAGTATGCTTTGAGAAGTAATAAGTATTTAAAAAAGTGAAGAAGTAAAGTAAGAAAAGAAGATAGAATTTTTGTTTTAAGTAGTAAGCATTTAAAAGAAGTTTGTATTTAGAAAAGTGAAGAAGTAAAGTAAGAAAAGAAGATAGAATTTCAGTTTTAAATAGTAAGCATATAAAAGAAGTTAGTATTTAGAAAAGTGAAGAAGTAAAGTAAGAAAAGAAGATAGAATTTCAGTTTTAAGGAGTATGCTTTTAGAAGTAATAAGTATTTAGAAAATAAAAGTAATAAAGTAAGAAAAGAAGATATAATTTTTGTTTTAAGTAGTAAGCATATAAAAGAAGTTAGTATTTAGAAAAGTGAAGAAGTAAGAAAAGAAGATAGAATTTCAGTTTTAAGTAGTATGCTTTGAGAAGTAATAAGTATTTAGAAAAGTATAGAAGTAAAGTAAGAAGATAGAATTTCAGTTTTAAGGAGTATGCTTTGAGAAGTAATAAGTATTTAGAAAAGTGAAGAAGTAAAGTAAGAAAAGAAGATAGAATTTCAGTTTTAAGAAGTATTCTTTGAGAAGTAATAAGTATTTAGAAAAGTGAAGAAGTAAAGTAAGAAAAGAAGATAGAATTTCAGTTTTAAGGAGTATGCTTTGAGAAGTAATAAGTATTTAGAAAATAAAAGTAATAAAGTAAGAAAAGAAGATAGAATTTCAGTTTTAAGGAGTATGCTTTGAGAAGTAATAAGTATTTAGAAAAGTGAAGAAGTAAAGTAAGAAAAGAAGATAGAATTTCAGTTTTAAGAAGTATGCTTTGAGAAGTAATAAGTATTTAGAAAAGTGAAGAAGTAAAGTAAGAAAAGAAGATAGAATTTCAGTTTTAAGGAGTATGCTTTGAGAAGTAATAAGTATTTAGAAAATAAAAGTAATAAAGTAAGAAAAGAAGATAGAATTTCAGTTTTAAGGAGTATGCTTTGAGAAGTAATAAGTATTTAGAAAAGTGAAGAAGTAAAGTAAGAAAAGAAGATAGAATTTCAGTTTTAAGGAGTATGCTTTGAGAAGTAATAAGTATTTTGAAAAGATAAGAAGTAAAGTAAGAAAAGAAGATAGAATTTCAGTTTTAAGGAGTATTCTTTGAGAAGTAATAAGTATTTAAAAAAGTGAAGAAGTAAAGTAAGAAAAGAAGATAGAATTTCAGTTTTAAGGAGTATGCTTTGAGAAGTAATAAGTATTTAAAAAAGTGAAGAAGTAAAGTAAGAAAAGAAGATAGAATTTTTGTTTTAAGTAGTAAGCATTTAAAAGAAGTTTGTATTTAGAAAAGTGAAGAAGTAAAGTAAGAAAAGAAGATAGAATTTCAGTTTTAAGGAGTATGCTTTGAGAAGTAATAAGTATTTAAAAAAGTGAAGAAGTAAAGTAAGAATAAAAGATAGAATTTCAGTTTTAAGGAGTATGCTTTGAGAAGTAATAAGTATTTAGAAAAGTGAAGAAGCAAAGTAAGAATAAAAGATAGAATTTCAGTTTTAAGGAGTATGCTTTGAGAAGTAATAAGTATTTAAAAAAGTGAAGAAGTAAAGTAAGAAAATAAGTTAGAATTTCAGTTTTAAGGAGTATGCTTTGAGAAGTAATAAGTATTTAAAAAAATGAAGAAGTAAAGTAAGAAAAGAAGATAGAATTTCAGTTTTAAGGAGTATGCTTTGAGAAGTAATAAATATTTAAAAAAGTGAAGAAGTAAAGTAAGAAAAGAAGATAGAATTTCAGTTTTAAGGAGTATGCTTTGAGAAGTAATAAGTATTTAAAAAAGATAAGAAGTAAAGTAAGAAAAGAAGATAGAATTTCAGTTTTAAGGAGTATGCTTTGAGAAGTAATAAGTATTTAGAAAAGTGAAGAAGTAAAGTAAGAAAAGAAGATAGAATTTCAGTTTTAAGGAGTATGCTTTGAGAAGTAATAAGTATTTAAAAAAGTGAAGAAGTAAAGTAAGAATAAAAGATAGAATTTCAGTTTTAAGGAGTATGCTTTGAGAAGTAATAAGTATTTAGAAAAGTGAAGAAGCAAAGTAAGAATAAAAGATAGAATTTCAGTTTTAAGGAGTATGCATTGAGAAGTAATAAGTATTTAGAAAAGTGAAGAAGCAAAGTAAGAAAAGAAGATAGAATTTCAGTTTTAAGGAGTATGCTTTGAGAAGTAATAAGTATTTAAAAAAGATAAGAAGTAAAGTAAGAAAAGAAGATAGAATTTCAGTTTTAAGGAGTATGCTTTGAGAAGTAATAAGTATTTAAAAAAGTGAAGAAGCAAATTAAGAAAAGAAGATAGAATTTCAGTTTTAAGGAGTATGCTTTGAGAAGTAATAAGTATTTTGAAAAGATAAGAAGTAAAGTAAGAAAAGAAGATAGAATTTCAGTTTTAAGGAGTATGCTTTGAGAAGTAATAAGTATTTAAAAAAGTGAAGAAGCAAAGTAAGAAAAGAAGATAGAATTTCAGTTTTAAGTAGTAAGCATATAAAAGAAGTTAGTATTTAGAAAAGTGAAGAAGAAAGAAAAGAAGATAGAATTTCAGTTTTAAGGAGTATGCTTTGAGAAGTAATAAGTATTTAAAAAAGATAAGAAGTAAAGTAAGAAAAGAAGATAGAATTTCAGTTTTAAGGAGTATGCTTTGAGAAGTAATAAGTATTTAAAAAAGATAAGAAGTAAAGTAAGAAAAGAAGATAGAATTTCAGTTTTAAGGAGTATGCTTTGAGAAGTAATAAGTATTACAAAAAGTGAAGAAGTAAAGTAAGAAAAGAAGATAGAATTTCAGTTTTAAGGAGTATGCTTTGAGAAGTAATAAATATTTAAAAAAGTGAAGAAGTAAAGTAAGAAAAGAAGATAGAATTTCAGTTTTAAGGAGTATGCTTTGAGAAGTAATAAGTATTTTGAAAAGTGAAGAAGTAAAGTAAGAATAAAAGATAGAATTTCAGTTTTAAGGAGTATTCTTTGAGAAGTAATAAGTATTTAGAAAAGTGAAGAAGCAAACTAAGAATAAAAGATAGAATTTCAGTTTTAAGGAGTATGCTTTGAGAAGTAATAAGTATTTAAAAAAGATAAGAAGTAAAGTAAGAAAAGAAGATAGAATTTCAGTTTTAAGGAGTATGCTTTGAGAAGTAATAAGTATTTAAAAAAGATAAGAAGTAAAGTAAGAAAAGAAGATAGAATTTCAGTTTTAAGGAGTATGCTTTGAGAAGTAATAAGTATTTAAAAAAGATAAGAAGTAAAGTAAGAAAAGAAGATAGAATTTCAGTTTTAAGGAGTATGCTTTGAGAAGTAATAAGTATTTAAAAAAGTGAAGAAGTAAAGTAAGAAAAGAAGATAGAATTTCAGTTTTAAGGAGTATGCTTTGAGAAGTAATAAATATTTAAAAAAGTGAAGAAGTAAAGTAAGAAAAGAAGATAGAATTTCAGTTTTAAGGAGTATGCTTTGAGAAGTAATAAGTATTTTGAAAAGTGAAGAAGTAAAGTAAGAATAAAAGATAGAATTTCAGTTTTAAGGAGTATTCTTTGAGAAGTAATAAGTATTTAGAAAAGTGAAGAAGCAAAGTAAGAATAAAAGATAGAATTTCAGTTTTAAGGAGTATTCTTTGAGAAGTAATAAGTATTTAAAAAAGTGAAGAAGTAAAGTAAGAAAATAAGTTAGAATTTCAGTTTTAAGGAGTATGCTTTGAGAAGTAATAAGTATTTAGAAAAGATAAGAAGTAAAGTAAGAAAAGAAGATAGAATTTCAGTTTTAAGGAGTATGCTTTGAGAAGTAATAAGTATTTAAAAAAGTGAAGAAGCAAAGTAAGAAAAGAAGATAGAATTTCAGTTTTAAGTAGTAAGCATATAAAAGAAGTTAGTATTTAGAAAAGTGAAGAAGAAAGAAAAGAAGATAGAATTTCAGTTTTAAGGAGTATGCTTTGAGAAGTAATAAGTATTTAAAAAAGTGAAGAAGTAAAGTAAGAATAAAAGATAGAATTTCAGTTTTAAGGAGTATGCTTTGAGAAGTAATAAGTATTTAAAAAAGTGAAGAAGCAAACTAAGAATAAAAGATAGAATTTCAGTTTTAAGGAGTATGCTTTGAGAAGTAATAAGTATTTAAAAAAGATAAGAAGTAAAGTAAGAAAAGAAGATAGAATTTCAGTTTTAAGGAGTATTCTTTGAGAAGTAATAAGTATTTAGAAAAGTGAAGAAGCAAAGTAAGAAAAGAAGATAGAATTTCAGTTTTAAGGAGTATGCTTTGAGAAGTAATAAGTATTTATAAAAGATAAGAAGTAAAGTAAGAAAAGAAGATAGAATTTCAGTTTTAAGGAGTATGCTTTGAGAAGTAATAAGTATTTAAAAAAGTGAAGAAGCAAAGTAAGAAAAGAAGATAGAATTTCAGTTTTAAGGAGTATGCTTTGAGAAGTAATAAGTATTTATAAAAGATAAGAAGTAAAGTAAGAAAAGAAGATAGAATTTCAGTTTTAAGGAGTATGCTTTGAGAAGTAATAAGTATTTAAAAAAGTGAAGAAGTAAAGTAAGAATAAAAGATAGAATTTCAGTTTTAAGGAGTATGCTTTGAGAAGTAATAAGTATTTATAAAAGATAAGAAGTAAAGTAAGAAAAGAAGATAGAATTTCAGTTTTAAGGAGTATGCTTTGAGAAGTAATAAGTATTTAAAAAAGTGAAGAAGTAAAGTAAGAATAAAAGATAGAATTTCAGTTTTAAGGAGTATGCTTTGAGAAGTAATAAGTATTTAGAAAAGTGAAGAAGTAAAGTAAGAATAAAAGATAGAATTTCAGTTTTAAGGAGTATTCTTTGAGAAGTATTAAGTATTTAGAAAAGTGAAGAAGTAAAGTAAGAAAAGAAGATAGAATTTCAGTTTTAAGGAGTATGCTTTGAGAAGTAATAAGTATTTAAAAAAGTGAAGAAGTAAAGTAAGAAAAAAGATAGAATTTCAGTTTTAAGGAGTATGCATTGAGAAGTAATAAGTATTTAAAAAAGTGAAGAAGCAAAGTAAGAAAAGAAGATAGAATTTCAGTTTTAAGGAGTATGCTTTGAGAAGTAATAAGTATTTAAAAAAGTGAAGAAGCAAAGTAAGAATAAAAGATAGAATTTCAGTTTTAAGGAGTATTCTTTGAGAAGTAATAAGTATTTAAAAAAGTGAAGAAGCAAATTAAGAAAATAAGTTAGAATTTCAGTTTTAAGGAGTATGCTTTGAGAAGTAATAAGTATTTAAAAAAGATAAGAAGTAAAGTAAGAAAAGAAGATAGAATTTCAGTTTTAAGGAGTATGCTTTGAGAAGTAATAAGTATTTAAAAAAGTGAAGAAGCAAAGTAAGAATAAAAGATAGAATTTCAGTTTTAAGGAGTATTCTTTGAGAAGTAATAAGTATTTAAAAAAGTGAAGAAGCAAAGTAAGAAAAGAAGATAGAATTTCAGTTTTAAGGAGTATGCTTTGAGAAGTAATAAGTATTTAGAAAAGTGAAGAAGTAAGAAAAGAAGATAGAATTTCAGTTTTAAGGAGTATGCTTTGAGAAGTAATAAGTATTTATAAAAGATAAGAAGTAAAGTAAGAAAAGAAGATAGAATTTCAGTTTTAAGGAGTATGCTTTGAGAAGTAATAAGTATTTAAAAAAGTGAAGAAGCAAAGTAAGAATAAAAGATAGAATTTCAGTTTTAAGGAGTATTCTTTGAGAAGTAATAAGTATTTAGAAAAGTGAAGAAGTAAGAAAAGAAGATAGATTTTCAGTTTTAAGGAGTATGCTTTGAGAAGTAATAAGTATTTAAAAAAGTGAAGAAGCAAAGTAAGAAAAGAAGATAGAATTTCAGTTTTAAGGAGTATGCTTTGAGAAGTAATAAGTATTTAGAAAAGTGAAGAAGTAAGAAAAGAAGATAGAATTTCAGTTTTAAGGAGTATGCTTTGAGAAGTAATAAGTATTTAAAAAAGTGAAGAAGCTTTGAGAAGTAATAAGTATTTAAAAAAGTGAAGAAGTAAAGTAAGAAAAGAAGATAGAATTTCAGTTTTAAGGAGTATGCTTTGAGAAGTAATAAGTATTTAAAAAAGTGAAGAAGTAAAGTAAGAAAAGAAGATAGAATTTCAGTTTTAAGGAGTATTCTTTGAGAAGTAATAAGTATTTAAAAAAGTGAAGAAGTAAAGTAAGAAAAGAAGATAGAATTTCAGTTTTAAGGAGTATGCATTGAGAAGTAATAAGTATTACAAAAAGTGAAGAAGTAAAGTAAGAAAAAAGATAGAATTTCAGTTTTAAGGAGTATTCTTTGAGAAGTAATAAGTATTTAAAAAAGTGAAGAAGTAAAGTAAGAAAAGAAGATAGAATTTCAGTTTTAAGGAGTATGCTTTGAGAAGTAATAAGTATTTAGAAAAGTGAAGAAGTAAAGTAAGAAAATAAGTTAGAATTTCAGTTTTAAGGAGTATGCTTTGAGAAGTAATAAGTATTTAAAAAAGATAAGAAGTAAAGTAAGAAAAGAAGATAGAATTTCAGTTTTAAGGAGTATGCTTTGAGAAGTAATAAATATTTAAAAAAGTGAAGAAGTAAAGTAAGAAAAGAAGATAGAATTTCAGTTTTAAGGAGTATGCATTGAGAAGTAATAAGTATTTAGAAAAGTGAAGAAGCAAAGTAAGAAAAGAAGATAGAATTTCAGTTTTAAGGAGTATGCTTTGAGAAGTAATAAGTATTTAGAAAAGATAAGAAGTAAAGTAAGAAAAGAAGATAGAATTTCAGTTTTAAGGAGTATGCTTTGAGAAGTAATAAGTATTTAAAAAAGTGAAGAAGTAAAGTAAGAATAAAAGATAGAATTTCAGTTTTAAGGAGTATGCTTTGAGAAGTAATAAGTATTTAGAAAAGTGAAGAAGTAAAGTAAGAATAAAAGATAGAATTTCAGTTTTAAGGAGTATGCTTTGAGAAGTAATAAGTATTTAAAAAAGTGAAGAAGTAAAGTAAGAAAAGAAGATAGAATTTCAGTTTTAAGGAGTATGCTTTGAGAAGTAATAAGTATTTAAAAAAGTGAAGAAGTAAAGTAAGAAAAGAAGATAGAATTTCAGTTTTAAGGAGTATGCATTGAGAAGTAATAATTATTTAGAAAAGTGAAGAAGCAAAGTAAGAAAAGAAGATAGAATTTCAGTTTTAAGGAGTATGCTTTGAGAAGTAATAAGTATTTAAAAAAGTGAAGAAGCAAAGTAAGAATAAAAGATAGAATTTCAGTTTTAAGGAGTATTCTTTGAGAAGTAATAAGTATTTAAAAAAGTGAAGAAGTAAAGTAAGAAAAGAAGATAGATTTTCAGTTTTAAGGAGTATGCTTTGAGAAGTAATAAGTATTTAGAAAAGATAAGAAGTAAAGTAAGAAAAGAAGATAGAATTTCAGTTTTAAGGAGTATGCTTTGAGAAGTAATAAGTATTTAAAAAAGTGAAGAAGCAAAGTAAGAATAAAAGATAGAATTTCAGTTTTAAGGAGTATTCTTTGAGAAGTAATAAGTATTTAAAAAAGTGAAGAAGCAAAGTAAGAAAAGAAGATAGAATTTCAGTTTTAAGTAGTAAGCATATAAAAGAAGTTAGTATTTAGAAAAGTGAAGAAGTAAGAAAAGAAGATAGAATTTCAGTTTTAAGGAGTATGCTTTGAGAAGTAATAAGTATTTAGAAAAGTGAAGAAGTAAAGTAAGAATAAAAGATAGAATTTCAGTTTTAAGGAGTATGCTTTGAGAAGTAATAAGTATTTAAAAAAGTGAAGAAGCAAAGTAAGAATAAAAGATAGAATTTCAGTTTTAAGGAGTATTCTTTGAGAAGTAATAAGTATTTAGAAAAGTGAAGAAGCAAAGTAAGAAAAGAAGATAGAATTTCAGTTTTAAGGAGTATGCTTTGAGAAGTAATAAGTATTTAGAAAAGTGAAGAAGTAAAGTAAGAAAAGAAGATAGAATTTCAGTTTTAAGGAGTATGCTTTGAGAAGTAATAAGTATTTAGAAAAGTGAAGAAGTAAGAAAAGAAGATAGAATTTCAGTTTTAAGGAGTATGCTTTGAGAAGTAATAAGTATTTAAAAAAGATAAGAAGTAAAGTAAGAAAAGAAGATAGAATTTCAGTTTTAAGGAGTATGCTTTGAGAAGTAATAAGTATTTAAAAAAGTGAAGAAGCAAATTAAGAAAAGAAGATAGAATTTCAGTTTTAAGGAGTATGCTTTGAGAAGTAATAAGTATTTGAAAAGATAAGAAGTAAAGTAAGAAAAGAAGATAGAATTTCAGTTTTAAGGAGTATGCTTTGAAAAGTAATAAGTATTTTGAAAAGATAAGAAGTAAAGTAAGAAAAGAAGATAGAATTTCAGTTTTAAGGAG
This sequence comes from Loxodes magnus, assembly GCA_946699065.1. Taxonomy (NCBI): domain Eukaryota; phylum Ciliophora; class Karyorelictea; order Loxodida; family Loxodidae; genus Loxodes; species Loxodes magnus. The sequence continues at coordinate 10,882 of CAMPDV010002751.1, forward strand.
TATGCTTTGAGAAGTAATAAGTATTTAAAAAAGTGAAGAAGCAAAGTAAAAAAAGAAGATAGAATTTCAGTTTTAAGGAGTATGCTTTGAGAAGTAATAAGTATTTAAAAAAGTGAAGAAGCAAAGTAAGAATAAAAGATAGAATTTCAGTTTTAAGGAGTATGCTTTGAGAAGTAATAAGTATTTAAAAAAGTGAAGAAGTAAAGTAAGAATAAAAGATAGAATTTCAGTTTTAAGGAGTATTCTTTGAGAAGTAATAAGTATTTAGAAAAGTGAAGAAGCAAAGTAAGAAAAGAAGATAGATTTTCAGTTTTAAGTAGTAAGCATATAAAAGAAGTTAGTATTTAGAAAAGTGAAGAAGTAAGAAAAGAAGATAGAATTTCAGTTTTAAGGAGTATGCTTTGAGAAGTAATAAGTATTTAGAAAAGTGAAGAAGTAAAGTAAGAATAAAAGATAGAATTTCAGTTTTAAGGAGTATGCTTTGAGAAGTAATAAGTATTTAAAAAAGTGAAGAAGCAAAGTAAGAATAAAAGATAGAATTTCAGTTTTAAGGAGTATTCTTTGAGAAGTAATAAGTATTTAGAAAAGTGAAGAAGTAAGAAAAGAAGATAGATTTTCAGTTTTAAGGAGTATGCTTTGAGAAGTAATAAGTATTTAAAAAAGTGAAGAAGCAAAGTAAGAAAAGAAGATAGAATTTCAGTTTTAAGGAGTATGCTTTGAGAAGTAATAAGTATTTAGAAAAGTGAAGAAGTAAAGTAAGAAAAGAAGATAGAATTTCAGTTTTAAGGAGTATGCATTGAGAAGTAATAAGTATTTAGAAAAGTGAAGAAGTAAGAAAAGAAGATAGAATTTCAGTTTTAAGGAGTATGCTTTGAGAAGTAATAAGTATTTAAAAAAGTGAAGAAGCAAAGTAAGAAAAGAAGATAGAATTTCAGTTTTAAGGAGTATGCTTTGAGAAGTAATAAGTATTTAAAAAAGTGAAGAAGTAAAGTAAGAAAAGAAGATAGAATTTCAGTTTTAAGGAGTATGCTTTGAGAAGTAATAAGTATTTAGAAAAGTGAAGAAGTAAAGTAAGAAAATAAGTTAGAATTTCAGTTTTAAGGAGTATGCTTTGAGAAGTAATAAGTATTTAAAAAAGTGAAGAAGTAAAGTAAGAAAAGAAGATAGAATTTCAGTTTTAAGGAGTATGCTTTGAGAAGTAATAAGTATTTAAAAAAGATAAGAAGTAAAGTAAGAAAATAAGTTAGAATTTCAGTTTTAAGGAGTATGCTTTGAGAAGTAATAAGTATTTAAAAAAGTGAAGAAGCAAATTAAGAAAAGAAGATAGAATTTCAGTTTTAAGGAGTATGCTTTGAGAAGTAATAAGTATTTGAAAAGATAAGAAGTAAAGTAAGAAAAGAAGATAGAATTTCAGTTTTAAGGAGTATGCTTTGAGAAGTAATAAGTATTTTGAAAAGATAAGAAGTAAAGTAAGAAAAGAAGATAGAATTTCAGTTTTAAGGAGTATGCTTTGAGAAGTAATAAGTATTTTGAAAAGTGAAGAAGCAAAGTAAGAATAAAAGATAGAATTTCAGTTTTAAGGAGTATGCTTTGAGAAGTAATAAGTATTTAGAAAAGTGAAGAAGTAAAGTAAGAAAAGAAGATAGAATTTCAGTTTTAAGGAGTATGCTTTGAGAAGTAATAAGTATTTAGAAAAGTGAAGAAGCAAAGTAAGAAAAAAGATAGAATTTCAGTTTTAAGGAGTATTCTTTGAGAAGTAATAAGTATTTAGAAAAGTGAAGAAGTAAAGTAAGAAAAGAAGATAGATTTTCAGTTTTAAGGAGTATGCTTTGAGAAGTAATAAGTATTTAGAAAAGTAAGAAGTAAAGTAAGAAAAGAAGATAGAATTTCAGTTTTAAGGAGTATGCTTTGAGAAGTAATAAGTATTTAAAAAAGTGAAGAAGCAAAGTAAGAAAAGAAGATAGAATTTCAGTTTTAAGGAGTAAGCTTTGAGAAGTAATAAGTATTTAGAAAAGTGAAGAAGAAAGAAAAGAAGATAGAATTTCAGTTTTAAGGAGTATGCTTTGAGAAGTAATAAGTATTTAGAAAAGTGAAGAAGCAAAGTAAGAAAAGAAGATAGAATTTCAGTTTTAAGGAGTATGCTTTGAGAAGTAATAAGTATTTAGAAAAGTGAAGAATAAGTATTTAGAAAAGTGAAGAAGTAAAGTAAGAAAAGAAGATAGAATTTCAGTTTTAAGGAGTATGCTTTGAGAAGTAATAAGTATTTAGAAAAGTGAAGAAGTAAGAAAAGAAGATAGAATTTCAGTTTTAAGGAGTATGCTTTGAGAAGTAATAAGTATTTAAAAAAGATAAGAAGTAAAGTAAGAAAAGAAGATAGAATTTCAGTTTTAAGGAGTATGCTTTGAGAAGTAATAAGTATTTAAAAAAGTGAAGAAGCAAATTAAGAAAAGAAGATAGAATTTCAGTTTTAAGGAGTATGCTTTGAGAAGTAATAAGTATTTTGAAAAGTGAAGAAGTAAAGTAAGAAAAGAAGATAGAATTTCAGTTTTAAGGAGTATGCTTTGAGAAGTAATAAGTATTTTGAAAAGATAAGAAGTAAAGTAAGAAAAGAAGATAGAATTTCAGTTTTAAGGAGTATGCTTTGAGAAGTAATAAGTATTTTGAAAAGTGAAGAAGCAAAGTAAGAATAAAAGATAGAATTTCAGTTTTAAGGAGTATGCTTTGAGAAGTAATAAGTATTTAAAAAAGTGAAGAAGTAAAGTAAGAAAAAAGATAGAATTTCAGTTTTAAGGAGTATTCTTTGAGAAGTAATAAGTATTTAGAAAAGTGAAGAAGCAAAGTAAGAAAAAAGATAGAATTTCAGTTTTAAGGAGTATGCTTTGAGAAGTAATAAGTATTTAGAAAAGTGAAGAAGTAAAGTAAGAAAAGAAGATAGAATTTCAGTTTTAAGGAGTATGCTTTGAGAAGTAATAAGTATTTAGAAAAGATAAGAAGTAAAGTAAGAAAAGAAGATAGAATTTCAGTTTTAAGGAGTATGCTTTGAGAAGTAATAAGTATTTAAAAAAGTGAAGAAGCAAAGTAAGAAAAGAAGATAGAATTTCAGTTTTAAGGAGTAAGCTTTGAAAAGTAATAAGTATTTAGAAAAGTGAAGAAGAAAGAAAAGAAGATAGAATTTCAGTTTTAAGGAGTATGCTTTGAGAAGTAATAAGTATTTACAAAAAGTGAAGAAGTAAAGTAAGAATAAAAGATAGAATTTCAGTTTTAAGGAGTATGCTTTGAGAAGTAATAAGTATTTAAAAAAGTGAAGAAGTAAAGTAAGAAAAAAGATAGAATTTCAGTTTTAAGGAGTATGCTTTGAGAAGTAATAAGTATTTAAAAAAGTGAAGAAGTAAAGTAAGAAAAGAAGATAGAATTTCAGTTTTAAGGAGTATGCTTTGAGAAGTAATAAGTATTTAGAAAAGTGAAGAAGTAAAGTAAGAAAAGAAGATAGAATTTCAGTTTTAAGGAGTATGCTTTGAGAAGTAATAAGTATTTAGAAAAGTGAAGAAGTAAGAAAAGAAGATAGATTTTCAGTTTTAAGGAGTATGCTTTGAGAAGTAATAAGTATTTAAAAAAGTGAAGAAGCAAAGTAAGAAAAGAAGATAGAATTTCAGTTTTAAGGAGTATGCTTTGAGAAGTAATAAGTATTTAGAAAAGTGAAGAAGTAAAGTAAGAAAAGAAGATAGAATTTCAGTTTTAAGGAGTATGCATTGAGAAGTAATAAGTATTTAGAAAAGTGAAGAAGTAAGAAAAGAAGATAGAATTTCAGTTTTAAGGAGTATGCTTTGAGAAGTAATAAGTATTTAAAAAAGTGAAGAAGAAAGAAAAGAAGATAGAATTTCAGTTTTAAGGAGTATGCTTTGAGAAGTAATAAGTATTTTGAAAAGTGAAGAAGTAAAGTAAGAAAAGAAGATAGAATTTCAGTTTTAAGGAGTATGCTTTGAGAAGTAATAAGTATTTTGAAAAGTGAAGAAGTAAAGTAAGAAAAGAAGATAGAATTTCAGTTTTAAGGAGTATGCTTTGAGAAGTAATAAGTATTTAGAAAAGTGAAGAAGTAAAGTAAGAAAATAAGTTAGAATTTCAGTTTTAAGGAGTATGCTTTGAGAAGTAATAAGTATTTAAAAAAGTGAAGAAGCAAAGTAAGAAAAGAAGATAGAATTTCAGTTTTAAGGAGTATGCTTTGAGAAGTAATAAATATTTAAAAAAGTGAAGAAGTAAAGTAAGAAAAGAAGATAGAATTTCAGTTTTAAGAAGTATGCATTGAGAAGTAATAAGTATTTAGAAAAGTGAAGAAGCAAAGTAAGAAAAGAAGATAGAATTTCAGTTTTAAGGAGTATGCTTTGAGAAGTAATAAGTATTTAGAAAAGTGAAGAAGTAAGAAAAGAAGATAGATTTTCAGTTTTAAGGAGTATGCTTTGAGAAGTAATAAGTATTTAGAAAAGTGAAGAAGTAAGAAAAGAAGATAGAATTTCAGTTTTAAGGAGTATGCTTTGAGAAGTAATAAATATTTAAAAAAGTGAAGCAAAGTAAGAAAAGAAGATAGAATTTCAGTTTTAAGGAGTATGCTTTGAGAAGTAATAAGTATTTAAAAAAGTGAAGAAGTAAAGTAAGAAAAGAAGATAGAATTTCAGTTTTAAGGAGTATGCTTTGAGAAGTAATAAGTATTTAGAAAAGTGAAGAAGTAAGAAAAGAAGATAGAATTTCAGTTTTAAGGAGTATGCTTTGAGAAGTAATAAGTATTTAAAAAAGTGAAGAAGCAAATTAAGAAAAGAAGATAGATTTTCAGTTTTAAGGAGTATGCTTTGAGAAATAATAAGTATTTAGAAAAATGAAGAAGTAAAGTAAGAAAAGAAGATAGAATTTCAGTTTTAAGGAGTATTCTTTGAGAAGTAATAAGTATTTAGAAAAGTGAAGAAGTAAAGTAAGAAAAGAAGATAGAATTTCAGTTTTAAGGAGTATGCTTTGAGAAGTAATAAGTATTTAAAAAAGATAAGAACTAAAGTAAGAAAAGAAGATAGAATTTCAGTTTTAAGGAGTATGCTTTGAGAAGTAATAAGTATTTAAAAAAGTGAAGAAGCAAATTAAGAAAAGAAGATAGATTTTCAGTTTTAAGGAGTATGCTTTGAGAAGTAATAAGTATTTAGAAAAGTGAAGAAGCAAATTAAGAAAAGAAGATAGAATTTCAGTTTTAAGGAGTATGCTTTGAGAAGTAATAAGTATTTAAAAAAGATAAGAAGTAAAGTAAGAAAAGAAGATAGAATTTCAGTTTTAAGTAGTAAGCATATAAAAGAAGTTAGTATTTAGAAAAGTGAAGAAGAAAGAAAAGAAGATAGATTTTCAGTTTTAAGGAGTATGCTTTGAGAAGTAATAAGTATTTAGAAAAGTGAAGAAGCAAAGTAAGAAAAGAAGATAGAATTTCAGTTTTAAGGAGTATGCTTTGAGAAGTAATAAGTATTTATAAAAGATAAGAAGTAAAGTAAGAAAAGAAGATAGAATTTCAGTTTTAAGGAGTATGCTTTGAGAAGTAATAAGTATTTTGAAAAGTGAAGAAGTAAAGTAAGAATAAAAGATAGAATTTCAGTTTTAAGGAGTATGCTTTGAGAAGTAATAAGTATTTTGAAAAGTGAAGAAGTAAAGTAAGAAAAGAAGATAGAATTTCAGTTTTAAGGAGTATGCTTTGAGAAGTAATAAGTATTTAAAAAAGTGAAGAAGCAAAGTAAGAATAAAAGATAGAATTTCAGTTTTAAGGAGTATTCTTTGAGAAGTAATAAGTATTTAGAAAAGTGAAGAAGTAAAGTAAGAATAAAAGATAGAATTTCAGTTTTAAGGAGTATGCTTTGAGAAGTAATAAGTATTTAGAAAAGTGAAGAAGTAAGAAAAGAAGATAGAATTTCAGTTTTAAGGAGTATTCTTTGAGAAGTAATAAGTATTTAGAAAAGTGAAGAAGTAAGAAAAGAAGATAGAATTTCAGTTTTAAGGAGTATGCTTTGAGAAGTAATAAGTATTTAAAAAAGTGAAGAAGAAAGAAAAGAAGATAGAATTTCAGTTTTAAGGAGTATTCTTTGAGAAGTAATAAGTATTTAGAAAAGTGAAGAAGTAAGAATAAAAGATAGAATTTCAGTTTTAAGGAGTATTCTTTGAGAAGTAATAAGTATTTAGAAAAGTGAAGAAGTAAAGTAAGAAAAGAAGATAGAATTTCAGTTTTAAGGAGTATGCTTTGAGAAGTAATAAGTATTTAAAAAAGTGAAGAAGCAAAGTAAAAAAAGAAGATAGAATTTCAGTTTTAAGGAGTATGCTTTGAGAAGTAATAAGTATTTAAAAAAGTGAAGAAGTAAAGTAAGAAAAGAAGATAGAATTTCAGTTTTAAGGAGTATGCTTTGAGAAGTAATAAATATTTAAAAAAGTGAAGAAGTAAAGTAAGAAAAGAAGATAGAATTTCAGTTTTAAGGAGTATGCTTTGAGAAGTAATAAATATTTAAAAAAGTGAAGAAGTAAAGTAAGAAAAGAAGATAGAATTTCAGTTTTAAGGAGTATGCATTGAGAAGTAATAAGTATTTAGAAAAGTGAAGAAGCAAAGTAAGAAAAGAAGATAGAATTTCAGTTTTAAGGAGTATGCTTTGAGAAGTAATAAGTATTTAAAAAAGATAAGAAGTAAAGTAAGAAAAGAAGATAGAATTTCAGTTTTAAGGAGTATGCTTTGAGAAGTAATAAGTATTTAAAAAAGTGAAGAAGCAAATTAAGAAAAGAAGATAGAATTTCAGTTTTAAGGAGTATGCTTTGAGAAGTAATAAGTATTTAAAAAAGTGAAGAAGCAAAGTAAGAAAAGAAGATAGAATTTCAGTTTTAAGTAGTAAGCATATAAAAGAAGTTAGTATTTAGAAAAGTGAAGAAGAAAGAAAAGAAGATAGAATTTCAGTTTTAAGGAGTATGCTTTGAGAAGTAATAAGTATTTAGAAAAGTGAAGAAGTAAGAAAAGAAGATAGAATTTCAGTTTTAAGGAGTATGCTTTGAGAAGTAATAAGTATTTAAAAAAGTGAAGAAGCAAAGTAAGAATAAAAGATAGAATTTCAGTTTTAAGGAGTATTCTTTGAGAAGTAATAAGTATTTAGAAAAGTGAAGAAGTAAGAAAAGAAGATAGAATTTCAGTTTTAAGGAGTATGCTTTGAGAAGTAATAAGTATTTAAAAAAGTGAAGAAGCAAATTAAGAAAAGAAGATAGATTTTCAGTTTTAAGGAGTATGCTTTGAGAAGTAATAAGTATTTAGAAAAGTGAAGAAGTAAAGTAAGAAAAGAAGATAGAATTTCAGTTTTAAGGAGTATGCTTTGAGAAGTAATAAGTATTTAAAAAAGTGAAGAAGTAAAGTAAGAAAAGAAGATAGAATTTTTGTTTTAAGTAGTAAGCATTTAAAAGAAGTTAGTATTTAGAAAAGTGAAGAAGTAAAGTAAGAAAAGAAGATAGAATTTCAGTTTTAAGGAGTATGCTTTGAGAAGTAATAAGTATTACAAAAAGTGAAGAAGTAAAGTAAGAAAAGAAGATAGATTTTCAGTTTTAATGAGTATGCTTTGAGAAGTAATAAGTATTTAAAAAAGTGAAGAAGCAAAGTAAGAAAAGAAGATAGAATTTCAGTTTTAAGGAGTATGCTTTGAGAAGTAATAAGTATTTAAAAAAGTGAAGAAGCAAAGTAAGAAAAGAAGATAGAATTTCAGTTTTAAGGAGTATGCTTTGAGAAGTAATAAGTATTTAGAAAAGTGAAGAAGTAAAGTAAGAAAAGAAGATAGATTTTCAGTTTTAAGGAGTATGCTTTGAGAAGTAATAAGTATTTAGAAAAGTGAAGAAGTAAAGTAAGAAAAGAAGATAGAATTTCAGTTTTAAGGAGTATGCTTTGAGAAGTAATAAGTATTTAAAAAAGTGAAGAAGCAAAGTAAGAAAAGAAGATAGAATTTCAGTTTTAAGGAGTATGCTTTGAGAAGTAATAAGTATTTAAAAAAGTGAAGAAGCAAAGTAAGAAAAGAAGATAGATTTTCAGTTTTAAGGAGTATGCTTTGAGAAGTAATAAGTATTTAGAAAAGTGAAGAAGTAAAGTAAGAAAATAAGTTAGAATTTCAGTTTTAAGGAGTATGCTTTGAGAAGTAATAAGTATTTAAAAAAGTGAAGAAGTAAAGTAAGAAAAGAAGATAGAATTTCAGTTTTAAGGAGTATGCTTTGAGAAGTAATAAATATTTAAAAAAGTGAAGAAGTAAAGTAAGAAAAGAAGATAGAATTTCAGTTTTAAGGAGTATGCATTGAGAAGTAATAAGTATTTAGAAAAGTGAAGAAGCAAAGTAAGAAAAGAAGATAGAATTTCAGTTTTAAGGAGTATGCTTTGAGAAGTAATAAGTATTTAAAAAAGATAAGAAGCAAATTAAGAAAAGAAGATAGATTTTCAGTTTTAAGGAGTATGCTTTGAGAAGTAATAAGTATTTAGAAAAGTGAAGAAGTAAGAAAAGAAGATAGAATTTCAGTTTTAAGGAGTATTCTTTGAGAAGTAATAAGTATTTAGAAAAGTGAAGAAGCAAAGTAAGAAAAGAAGATAGAATTTCAGTTTTAAGGAGTATTCTTTGAGAAGAATAAGTATTTAGAAAAGTGAAGAAGTAAGAAAAGAAGATAGAATTTCAGTTTTAAGGAGTATTCTTTGAGAAGTAATAAGTATTTAGAAAAGTGAAGAAGCAAAGTAAGAATAAAAGATAGAATTTCAGTTTTAAGGAGTATTCTTTGAGAAGTAATAAGTATTTAGAAAAGTGAAGAAGTAAAGTAAGAAAAGAAGATAGATTTTCAGTTTTAAGGAGTATGCTTTGAGAAGTAATAAGTATTTAGAAAAGTGAAGAAGTAAAGTAAGAAAATAAGTTAGAATTTCAGTTTTAAGGAGTATGCTTTGAGAAGTAATAAGTATTTAAAAAAGATAAGAAGCAAAGTAAGAAAAGAAGATAGAATTTCAGTTTTAAGGAGTATGCTTTGAGAAGTAATAAGTATTTAAAAAAGTGAAGAAGCAAAGTAAGAATAAAAGATAGAATTTCAGTTTTAAGGAGTATTCTTTGAGAAGTAATAAGTATTTAAAAAAGTGAAGAAGCAAATTAAGAAAATAAGTTAGAATTTCAGTTTTAAGGAGTATGCTTTGAGAAGTAATAAGTATTTAAAAAAGATAAGAAGTAAAGTAAGAAAAGAAGATAGAATTTCAGTTTTAAGGAGTATGCTTTGAGAAGTAATAAGTATTTAAAAAAGTGAAGAAGCAAATTAAGAAAAGAAGATAGATTTTCAGTTTTAAGGAGTATTCTTTGAGAAGTAATAAGTATTTAAAAAAGTGAAGAAGCAAAGTAAGAAAAGAAGATAGAATTTCAGTTTTAAGTAGTAAGCATATAAAAGAAGTTAGTATTTAGAAAAGTGAAGAAGTAAGAAAAGAAGATAGAATTTCAGTTTTAAGGAGTATGCTTTGAGAAGTAATAAGTATTTAAAAAAGTGAAGAAGCAAAGTAAGAAAAGAAGATAGAATTTCAGTTTTAAGGAGTATGCTTTGAGAAGTAATAAGTATTTAAAAAAGTGAAGAAGTAAAGTAAGAAAAGAAGATAGAATTTCAGTTTTAAGGAGTATGCTTTGAGAAGTAATAAGTATTTAAAAAAGTGAAGAAGTAAAGTAAGAAAAGAAGATAGAATTTTTGTTTTAAGTAGTAAGCATTTAAAAGAAGTTAGTATTTAGAAAAGTGAAGAAGTAAAGTAAGAAAAGAAGATAGAATTTCAGTTTTAAGGAGTATGCTTTGAGAAGTAATAAGTATTACAAAAAGTGAAGAAGTAAAGTAAGAAAAGAAGATAGATTTTCAGTTTTAAGGAGTATGCTTTGAGAAGTAATAAGTATTTAAAAAAGTGAAGAAGCAAAGTAAGAAAAGAAGATAGAATTTCAGTTTTAAGGAGTATGCTTTGAGAAGTAATAAGTATTTAGAAAAGTGAAGAAGTAAAGTAAGAAAAGAAGATAGATTTTCAGTTTTAAGGAGTATGCTTTGAGAAGTAATAAGTATTTAGAAAAGTGAAGAAGTAAAGTAAGAAAAGAAGATAGAATTTCAGTTTTAAGGAGTATGCTTTGAGAAGTAATAAGTATTTAAAAAAGTGAAGAAGCAAAGTAAGAAAAGAAGATAGAATTTCAGTTTTAAGGAGTATGCTTTGAGAAGTAATAAGTATTTAAAAAAGTGAAGAAGCAAAGTAAGAAAAGAAGATAGATTTTCAGTTTTAAGGAGTATGCTTTGAGAAGTAATAAGTATTTAGAAAAGTGAAGAAGTAAAGTAAGAAAATAAGTTAGAATTTCAGTTTTAAGGAGTATGCTTTGAGAAGTAATAAGTATTTAGAAAAGTGAAGAAGTAAAGTAAGAAAAGAAGATAGAATTTCAGTTTTAAGGAGTATGCTTTGAGAAGTAATAAGTATTTAGAAAAGTGAAGAAGTAAAGTAAGAAAAGAAGATAGAATTTCAGTTTTAAGGAGTATGCATTGAGAAGTAATAAGTATTTAGAAAAGTGAAGAAGCAAAGTAAGAAAAGAAGATAGAATTTCAGTTTTAAGGAGTATGCTTTGAGAAGTAATAAGTATTTAAAAAAGATAAGAAGCAAATTAAGAAAAGAAGATAGATTTTCAGTTTTAAGGAGTATGCTTTGAGAAGTAATAAGTATTTAGAAAAGTGAAGAAGTAAGAAAAGAAGATAGAATTTCAGTTTTAAGGAGTATGCTTTGAGAAGTAATAAGTATTTAGAAAAGTGAAGAAGTAAGAAAAGAAGATAGAATTTCAGTTTTAAGGAGTATTCTTTGAGAAGAATAAGTATTTAGAAAAGTGAAGAAGTAAGAAAAGAAGATAGAATTTCAGTTTTAAGGAGTATTCTTTGAGAAGTAATAAGTATTTAGAAAAGTGAAGAAGCAAAGTAAGAATAAAAGATAGAATTTCAGTTTTAAGGAGTATTCTTTGAGAAGTAATAAGTATTTAGAAAAGTGAAGAAGTAAAGTAAGAAAAGAAGATAGATTTTCAGTTTTAAGGAGTATGCTTTGAGAAGTAATAAGTATTTAGAAAAGTGAAGAAGTAAAGTAAGAAAATAAGTTAGAATTTCAGTTTTAAGGAGTATGCTTTGAGAAGTAATAAGTATTTAAAAAAGATAAGAAGCAAAGTAAGAAAAGAAGATAGAATTTCAGTTTTAAGGAGTATGCTTTGAGAAGTAATAAGTATTTAAAAAAGTGAAGAAGCAAAGTAAGAATAAAAGATAGAATTTCAGTTTTAAGGAGTATTCTTTGAGAAGTAATAAGTATTTAAAAAAGTGAAGAAGCAAATTAAGAAAATAAGTTAGAATTTCAGTTTTAAGGAGTATGCTTTGAGAAGTAATAAGTATTTAAAAAAGATAAGAAGTAAAGTAAGAAAAGAAGATAGAATTTCAGTTTTAAGGAGTATGCTTTGAGAAGTAATAAATATTTAAAAAAGTGAAGAAGTAAAGTAAGAAAAGAAGATAGAATTTCAGTTTTAAGTAGTAAGCATATAAAAGAAGTTAGTATTTAGAAAAGTGAAGAAGTAAGAAAAGAAGATAGAATTTCAGTTTTAAGGAGTATGCTTTGAGAAGTAATAAGTATTTAAAAAAGTGAAGAAGCAAATTAAGAAAATAAGTTAGAATTTCAGTTTTAAGGAGTATGCTTTGAGAAGTAATAAGTATTTAAAAAAGTGAAGAAGCAAATTAAGAAAATAAGTTAGAATTTCAGTTTTAAGGAGTATGCTTTGAGAAGTAATAAGTATTTAAAAAAGATAAGAAGCAAATTAAGAAAAGAAGATAGAATTTCAGTTTTAAGGAGTATGCTTTGAGAAGTAATAAATATTTAAAAAAGTGAAGAAGTAAAGTAAGAAAAGAAGATAGAATTTCAGTTTTAAGGAGTATGCATTGAGAAGTAATAAGTATTTAGAAAAGTGAAGAAGCAAATTAAGAAAATAAGTTAGAATTTCAGTTTTAAGGAGTATGCTTTGAGAAGTAATAAGTATTTAAAAAAGTGAAGAAGTAAAGTAAGAAAAGAAGATAGAATTTCAGTTTTAAGGAGTATGCTTTGAGAAGTAATAAGTATTTAAAAAAGTGAAGAAGTAAAGTAAGAAAAGAAGATAGAATTTTTGTTTTAAGTAGTAAGCATTTAAAAGAAGTTAGTATTTAGAAAAGTGAAGAAGTAAAGTAAGAAAAGAAGATAGAATTTCAGTTTTAAGGAGTATGCTTTGAGAAGTAATAAGTATTTAAAAAAGTGAAGAAGCAAATTAAGAAAAGAAGATAGATTTTCAGTTTTAAGGAGTATGCTTTGAGAAGTAATAAGTATTTAGAAAAATGAAGAAGTAAAGTAAGAAAAGAAGATAGATTTTCAGTTTTAAGGAGTATGCTTTGAGAAGTAATAAGTATTTAGAAAAATGAAGAAGTAAAGTAAGAAAAGAAGATAGAATTTCAGTTTTAAGGAGTATGCTTTGAGAAGTAATAAGTATTTAAAAAAGTGAAGAAGCAAAGTAAAAAAAGAAGATAGAATTTCAGTTTTAAGGAGTATGCTTTGAGAAGTAATAAGTATTTAAAAAAGTGAAGAAGTAAAGTAAGAAAATAAGTTAGAATTTCAGTTTTAAGGAGTATGCTTTGAGAAGTAATAAGTATTTAAAAAAGTGAAGAAGTAAAGTAAGAAAAGAAGATAGAATTTCAGTTTTAAGGAGTATGCTTTGAGAAGTAATAAATATTTAAAAAAGTGAAGAAGTAAAGTAAGAAAAGAAGATAGAATTTCAGTTTTAAGGAGTATGCTTTGAGAAGTAATAAGTATTTAGAAAAGTGAAGAAGCAAAGTAAGAAAAGAAGATAGAATTTCAGTTTTAAGGAGTATGCTTTGAGAAGTAATAAGTATTTAAAAAAGATAAGAAGTAAAGTAAGAAAAGAAGATAGAATTTCAGTTTTAAGGAGTATGCTTTGAGAAGTAATAAGTATTTAGAAAAATGAAGAAGCAAATTAAGAAAAGAAGATAGATTTTCAGTTTTAAGGAGTATGCTTTGAGAAGTAATAAGTATTACGAAAAAAGAAGAAGTAAAGTAAGAAAAGAAGATAGAATTTCAGTTTTAAGGAGTATGCTTTGAGAAGTAATAAGTATTTAAAAAAGTGAAGAAGCAAAGTAAGAAAAGAAGATAGAATTTCAGTTTTAAGGAGTATGCTTTGAGAAGTAATAAGTATTTATAAAAGATAAGAAGTAAAGTAAGAAAAGAAGATAGAATTTCAGTTTTAAGGAGTATGCTTTGAGAAGTAATAAATATTTAAAAAAGTGAAGAAGTAAAGTAAGAAAAGAAGATAGAATTTCAGTTTTAAGTAGTATGCATTGAGAAGTAATAAGTATTTAGAAAAGTGAAGAAGCAAAGTAAGAAAAGAAGATAGAATTTCAGTTTTAAGGAGTATGCTTTGAGAAGTAATAAGTATTTAAAAAAGTGAAGAAGCAAAGTAAGAATAAAAGATAGAATTTCAGTTTTAAGGAGTATGCTTTGAGAAGTAATAAGTATTTAAAAAAGTGAAGAAGCAAAGTAAGAATAAAAGATAGAATTTCAGTTTTAAGGAGTATGCTTTGAGAAGTAATAAGTATTTAGAAAAGATAAGAAGTAAAGTAAGAAAAGAAGATAGATTTTCAGTTTTAAGGAGTATGCTTTGAGAAGTAATAAGTATTTAGAAAAATGAAGAAGTAAAGTAAGAAAAGAAGATAGAATTTCAGTTTTAAGGAGTATGCTTTGAGAAGTAATAAGTATTTAAAAAAGTGAAGAAGCAAAGTAAGAATAAAAGATAGAATTTCAGTTTTAAGGAGTATGCTTTGAGAAGTAATAAGTATTTAGAAAAGATAAGAAGTAAAGTAAGAAAAGAAGATAGATTTTCAGTTTTAAGGAGTATGCTTTGAGAAGTAATAAGTATTTAGAAAAATGAAGAAGTAAAGTAAGAAAAGAAGATAGAATTTCAGTTTTAAGGAGTATGCTTTGAGAAGTAATAAGTATTTAAAAAAGTGAAGAAGCAAAGTAAGAATAAAAGATAGAATTTCAGTTTTAAGGAGTATTCTTTGAGAAGTAATAAGTATTTAAAAAAGTGAAGAAGCAAAGTAAGAAAAGAAGATAGAATTTCAGTTTTAAGTAGTAAGCATATAAAAGAAGTTAGTATTTAGAAAAGTGAAGAAGTAAGAAAAGAAGATAGAATTTCAGTTTTAAGGAGTATGCTTTGAGAAGTAATAAGTATTTAAAAAAGTGAAGAAGCAAAGTAAGAAAAGAAGATAGAATTTCAGTTTTAAGGAGTATGCTTTGAGAAGTAATAAGTATTTAAAAAAGTGAAGAAGCAAAGTAAGAATAAAAGATAGAATTTCAGTTTTAAGGAGTATTCTTTGAGAAGTAATAAGTATTTAGAAAAGTGAAGAAGTAAAGTAATAAAAGAAGATAGAATTTCAGTTTTAAGGAGTATGCTTTGAGAAGTAATAAGTATTTAGAAAAGTGAAGAAGTAAAGTAAGAATAAAAGATAGAATTTCAGTTTTAAGGAGTATGCTTTGAGAAGTAATAAGTATTTAGAAAAATGAAGAAGTAAAGTAAGAAAATAAGTTAGAATTTCAGTTTTAAGGAGTATGCTTTGAGAAGTAATAAGTATTTAGAAAAATGAAAAAGTAAAGTAAGAAAAGAAGATAGAATTTCAGTTTTAAGGAGTATGCTTTGAGAAGTAATAAGTATTTAAAAAAGTGAAGAAGCAAATTAAGAAAAGAAGATAGAATTTCAGTTTTAAGGAGTATGCTTTGAGAAGTAATAAGTATTTAAAAAAGTGAAGAAGCAAAGTAAGAAAAGAAGATAGAATTTCAGTTTTAAGGAGTATGCTTTGAGAAGTAATAAGTATTTAAAAAAGTGAAGAAGTAAAGTAAGAAAATAAGTTAGAATTTCAGTTTTAAGGAGTATGCTTTGAGAAGTAATAAGTATTTAGAAAAATGAAAAAGTAAAGTAAGAAAAGAAGATAGAATTTCAGTTTTAAGGAGTATGCTTTGAGAAGTAATAAGTATTTAAAAAAGTGAAGAAGCAAATTAAGAAAATAAGATAGAATTTCAGTTTTAAGGAGTATGCTTTGAGAAGTAATAAGTATTTAGAAAAGTGAAGAAGTAAGAAAAGAAGATAGAATTTCAGTTTTAAATAGTAAGCATATAAAAGAAGTTAGTATTTAGAAAAGTGAAGAAGTAAAGTAAGAAAAGAAGATAGAATTTCAGTTTTAAGGAGTATGCTTTGAGAAGTAATAAGTATTTAGAAAATAAAAGTAATAAAGTAAGAAAAGAAGATAGAATTTCAGTTTTAAGGAGTATTCTTTGAGAAGTAATAAGTATTTAGAAAAGTGAAGAAGTAAAGTAAGAAAAGAAGATAGATTTTCAGTTTTAAGGAGTATGCTTTGAGAAGTAATAAGTATTTAGAAAAGTGAAGAAGTAAAGTAAGAAAAGAAGATAGAATTTCAGTTTTAAGGAGTATGCTTTGAGAAGTAATAAGTATTTAAAAAAGTGAAGAAGCAAAGTAAGAAAAGAAGATAGAATTTCAGTTTTAAGGAGTATGCTTTGAGAAGTAATAAGTATTTAAAAAAGTGAAGAAGCAAAGTAAGAAAATAAGTTAGAATTTCAGTTTTAAGGAGTATGCTTTGAGAAGTAATAAGTATTTAAAAAAGTGAAGAAGTAAAGTAAGAAAAGAAGATAGAATTTTTGTTTTAAGTAGTAAGCATTTAAAAGAAGTTAGTATTTATAAAAGATAAGAAGTAAAGTAAGAAAAGAAGATAGAATTTCAGTTTTAAGGAGTATGCTTTGAGAAGTAATAAGTATTTAGAAAAGTGAAGAAGTAAAGTAAGAAAAGAAGATAGAATTTCAGTTTTAAGGAGTATGCTTTGAGAAGTAATAAGTATTTAGAAAAGTGAAGAAGTAAAGTAAGAATAAAAGATAGAATTTCAGTTTTAAGTAGTAAGCATATAAAAGAAGTTAGTATTTAGAAAAGTGAAGAAGTAAGAAAAGAAGATAGAATTTCAGTTTTAAGGAGTATGCTTTGAGAAGTAATAAGTATTTAAAAAAGTGAAGAAGTAAAGTAAGAATAAAAGATAGAATTTCAGTTTTAAGGAGTATGCTTTGAGAAGTAATAAGTATTTAAAAAAGTGAAGAAGTAAAGTAAGAAAATAAGTTAGAATTTCAGTTTTAAGGAGTATGCTTTGAGAAGTAATAAGTATTTAGAAAAGTGAAGAAGCAAAGTAAGAAAAGAAGATAGAATTTCAGTTTTAAGGAGTATGCTTTGAGAAGTAATAAGTATTTAAAAAAGTGAAGAAGCAAAGTAAGAATAAAAGATAGAATTTCAGTTTTAAGGAGTATTCTTTGAGAAGTAATAAGTATTTAGAAAAGTGAAGAAGTAAGAAAAGAAGATAGAATTTCAGTTTTAAGGAGTATGCTTTGAGAAGTAATAAGTATTTAAAAAAGTGAAGAAGCAAAGTAAGAAAAGAAGATAGAATTTCAGTTTTAAGGAGTATGCTTTG
The DNA here is from genome assembly GCA_946699065.1 of Loxodes magnus. NCBI lineage: Eukaryota > Ciliophora > Karyorelictea > Loxodida > Loxodidae > Loxodes > Loxodes magnus. The sequence goes on from CAMPDV010002751.1 coordinate 27,469, forward strand.
AGAAGTAATAAGTATTTAAAAAAGTGAAGAAGTAAAGTAAGAAAAGAAGATAGAATTTCAGTTTTAAGGAGTATGCTTTGAGAAGTAATAAGTATTTAAAAAAGTGAAGAAGTAAAGTAAGAATAAAAGATAGAATTTCAGTTTTAAGGAGTATGCTTTGAGAAGTAATAAATATTTAAAAAAGTGAAGAAGTAAAGTAAGAAAATAAGTTAGAATTTCAGTTTTAAGGAGTATGCTTTGAGAAGTAATAAGTATTTAAAAAAGTGAAGAAGTAAGAAAAGAAGATAGAATTTCAGTTTTAAGGAGTATGCTTTGAGAAGTAATAAGTATTTAAAAAAGTGAAGAAGCAAAGTAAGAAAAGAAGATAGAATTTCAGTTTTAAGGAGTATGCTTTGAGAAGTAATAAGTATTTAAAAAAGTGAAGAAGCAAAGTAAGAATAAAAGATAGAATTTCAATTTTAAGGAGTATGCTTTGAGAAGTAATAAGTATTTAGAAAAGTGAAGAAGTAAAGTAAGAAAATAAGTTAGAATTTCAGTTTTAAGGAGTATGCTTTGAGAAGTAATAAGTATTTAAAAAAGTGAAGAAGTAAAGTAAGAAAAGAAGATAGAATTTCAGTTTTAAGGAGTATGCTTTGAGAAGTAATAAGTATTTAAAAAAGTGAAGAAGCAAAGTAAGAATAAAAGATAGAATTTCAATTTTAAGGAGTATGCTTTGAGAAGTAATAAGTATTTAGAAAAGTGAAGAAGTAAAGTAAGAAAAGAAGATAGAATTTCAGTTTTAAGGAGTATGCTTTGAGAAGTAATAAGTATTTAAAAAAGTGAAGAAGTAAAGTAAGAAAAGAAGATAGAATTTCAGTTTTAAGGAGTATGCTTTGAGAAGTAATAAGTATTTAAAAAAGTGAAGAAGCAAAGTAAGAAAAGAAGATAGAATTTCAGTTTTAAGGAGTATGCTTTGAGAAGTAATAAGTATTTAGAAAAGTGAAGAAGTAAAGTAAGAAAAGAAGATAGAATTTCAGTTTTAAGGAGTATGCATTGAGAAGTAATAAGTATTTAGAAAAGTGAAGAAGCAAAGTAAGAATAAAAGATAGAATTTCAGTTTTAAGGAGTATGCTTTGAGAAGTAATAAGTATTTAAAAAAGTGAAGAAGTAAAGTAAGAAAATAAGTTAGAATTTCAGTTTTAAGGAGTATGCTTTGAGAAGTAATAAGTATTTAAAAAAGTGAAGAAGTAAAGTAAGAAAAGAAGATAGAATTTCAGTTTTAAGGAGTATGCTTTGAGAAGTAATAAGTATTTAAAAAAGTGAAGAAGCAAAGTAAGAAAAGAAGATAGAATTTCAGTTTTAAGGAGTATGCTTTGAGAAGTAATAAGTATTTAGAAAAGTGAAGAAGTAAAGTAAGAAAAGAAGATAGAATTTCAGTTTTAAGGAGTATGCTTTGAGAAGTAATAAGTATTTAAAAAAGTGAAGAAGCAAAGTAAGAAAAGAAGATAGAATTTCAGTTTTAAGGAGTATGCTTTGAGAAGTAATAAGTATTTAAAAAAGTGAAGAAGCAAAGTAAGAAAAGAAGATAGAATTTCAGTTTTAAGGAGTATGCTTTGAGAAGTAATAAGTATTTAGAAAAGTGAAGAAGTAAAGTAAGAAAAGAAGATAGAATTTCAGTTTTAAGGAGTATGCATTGAGAAGTAATAAGTATTTAGAAAAGTGAAGAAGCAAAGTAAGAATAAAAGATAGAATTTCAGTTTTAAGGAGTATGCTTTGAGAAGTAATAAGTATTTAAAAAAGTGAAGAAGTAAAGTAAGAAAATAAGTTAGAATTTCAGTTTTAAGGAGTATGCTTTGAGAAGTAATAAGTATTTAAAAAAGTGAAGAAGTAAAGTAAGAAAAGAAGATAGAATTTCAGTTTTAAGGAGTATGCTTTGAGAAGTAATAAGTATTTAGAAAAGTGAAGAAGTAAAGTAAGAAAATAAGTTAGAATTTCAGTTTTAAGGAGTATGCTTTGAGAAGTAATAAGTATTTAAAAAAGTGAAGAAGCAAAGTAAGAATAAAAGATAGAATTTCAGTTTTAAGGAGTATGCTTTGAGAAGTAATAAGTATTTAAAAAAGTGAAGAAGTAAAGTAAGAAAATAAGTTAGAATTTCAGTTTTAAGGAGTATGCTTTGAGAAGTAATAAGTATTTAAAAAAGTGAAGAAGCAAAGTAAGAAAAGAAGATAGAATTTCAGTTTTAAGGAGTATGCTTTGAGAAGTAATAAGTATTTAGAAAAGTGAAGAAGTAAAGTAAGAATAAAAGATAGAATTTCAGTTTTAAGTAGTAAGCATATAAAAGAAGTTAGTATTTAGAAAAGTGAAGAAGTAAGAAAAGAAGATAGAATTTCAGTTTTAAGGAGTATGCTTTGAGAAGTAATAAGTATTTAAAAAAGTGAAGAAGTAAAGTAAGAATAAAAGATAGAATTTCAGTTTTAAGGAGTATGCTTTGAGAAGTAATAAGTATTTAAAAAAGTGAAGAAGCAAATTAAGAAAATAAGTTAGAATTTCAGTTTTAAGGAGTATGCTTTGAGAAGTAATAAGTATTTAAAAAAGTGAAGAAGCAAATTAAGAAAATAAGATAGAATTTCAGTTTTAAGGAGTATGCTTTGAGAAGTAATAAGTATTTAGAAAAGTGAAGAAGCAAAGTAAGAAAAGAAGATAGAATTTCAGTTTTAAGGAGTATGCTTTGAGAAGTAATAAGTATTTAAAAAAGTGAAGAAGCAAAGTAAGAATAAAAGATAGAATTTCAGTTTTAAGGAGTATTCTTTGAGAAGTAATAAGTATTTAGAAAAGTGAAGAAGTAAGAAAAGAAGATAGAATTTCAGTTTTAAGGAGTATGCTTTGAGAAGTAATAAGTATTTAAAAAAGTGAAGAAGTAAAGTAAGAAAATAAGTTAGAATTTCAGTTTTAAGGAGTATGCTTTGAGAAGTAATAAGTATTTAAAAAAGATAAGAAGCAAATTAAGAAAAGAAGATAGATTTTCAGTTTTAAGGAGTATGCTTTGAGAAGTAATAAGTATTTAGAAAAGTGAAGAAGTAAGAAAAGAAGATAGAATTTCAGTTTTAAGGAGTATGCTTTGAGAAGTAATAAGTATTTAGAAAAGTGAAGAAGTAAGAAAAGAAGATAGAATTTCAGTTTTAAGGAGTATTCTTTGAGAAGTAATAAGTATTTAGAAAAGTGAAGAAGTAAGAAAAGAAGATAGAATTTCAGTTTTAAGGAGTATGCTTTGAGAAGTAATAAGTATTTAAAAAAGTGAAGAAGCAAATTAAGAAAAGAAGATAGATTTTCAGTTTTAAGGAGTATGCTTTGAGAAGTAATAAGTATTTAGAAAAATGAAGAAGTAAAGTAAGAAAAGAAGATAGAATTTCAGTTTTAAGGAGTATGCTTTGAGAAGTAATAAGTATTTAAAAAAGTGAAGAAGCAAAGTAAAAAAAGAAGATAGAATTTCAGTTTTAAGGAGTATGCTTTGAGAAGTAATAAGTATTTAAAAAAGTGAAGAAGTAAAGTAAGAAAATAAGTTAGAATTTCAGTTTTAAGGAGTATGCTTTGAGAAGTAATAAGTATTTAAAAAAGTGAAGAAGTAAAGTAAGAAAAGAAGATAGAATTTCAGTTTTAAGGAGTATGCTTTGAGAAGTAATAAGTATTTAGAAAAGTGAAGAAGTAAAGTAAGAAAATAAGTTAGAATTTCAGTTTTAAGGAGTATGCTTTGAGAAGTAATAAGTATTTAAAAAAGTGAAGAAGCAAAGTAAGAAAAGAAGATAGAATTTCAGTTTTAAGGAGTATGCTTTGAGAAGTAATAAGTATTTAGAAAAGTGAAGAAGTAAGAAAAGAAGATAGAATTTCAGTTTTAAGGAGTATGCTTTGAGAAGTAATAAGTATTTAAAAAAGTGAAGAAGCAAAGTAAGAAAAGAAGATAGAATTTCAGTTTTAAGGAGTATGCTTTGAGAAGTAATAAGTATTTAGAAAAGTGAAGAAGTAAAGTAAGAATAAAAGATAGAATTTCAGTTTTAAGTAGTAAGCATATAAAAGAAGTTAGTATTTAGAAAAGTGAAGAAGTAAGAAAAGAAGATAGAATTTCAGTTTTAAGGAGTATGCTTTGAGAAGTAATAAGTATTTAAAAAAGTGAAGAAGTAAAGTAAGAATAAAAGATAGAATTTCAGTTTTAAGGAGTATGCTTTGAGAAGTAATAAGTATTTAAAAAAGTGAAGAAGCAAATTAAGAAAATAAGTTAGAATTTCAGTTTTAAGGAGTATGCTTTGAGAAGTAATAAGTATTTAAAAAAGTGAAGAAGTAAAGTAAGAAAAGAAGATAGAATTTCAGTTTTAAGGAGTATGCTTTGAGAAGTAATAAGTATTTAGAAAAGTGAAGAAGTAAAGTAAGAATAAAAGATAGAATTTCAGTTTTAAGGAGTATGCTTTGAGAAGTAATAAGTATTTAAAAAAGTGAAGAAGCAAAGTAAGAATAAAAGATAGAATTTCAGTTTTAAGGAGTATGCTTTGAGAAGTAATAAGTATTTAAAAAAGTGAAGAAGTAAGAAAAGAAGATAGAATTTCAGTTTTAAGGAGTATGCTTTGAGAAGTAATAAGTATTTAAAAAAGTGAAGAAGTAAAGTAAGAAAATAAGTTAGAATTTCAGTTTTAAGGAGTATGCTTTGAGAAGTAATAAGTATTTAAAAAAGATAAGAAGCAAATTAAGAAAAGAAGATAGATTTTCAGTTTTAAGGAGTATGCTTTGAGAAGTAATAAGTATTTAGAAAAGTGAAGAAGTAAGAAAAGAAGATAGAATTTCAGTTTTAAGGAGTATGCTTTGAGAAGTAATAAGTATTTAGAAAAGTGAAGAAGTAAGAAAAGAAGATAGAATTTCAGTTTTAAGGAGTATTCTTTGAGAAGTAATAAGTATTTAAAAAAGTGAAGAAGCAAATTAAGAAAAGAAGATAGATTTTCAGTTTTAAGGAGTATGCTTTGAGAAGTAATAAGTATTTAGAAAAATGAAGAAGTAAAGTAAGAAAAGAAGATAGAATTTCAGTTTTAAGGAGTATGCTTTGAGAAGTAATAAGTATTTAAAAAAGTGAAGAAGCAAAGTAAAAAAAGAAGATAGAATTTCAGTTTTAAGGAGTATGCTTTGAGAAGTAATAAGTATTTAAAAAAGTGAAGAAGTAAAGTAAGAAAATAAGTTAGAATTTCAGTTTTAAGGAGTATGCTTTGAGAAGTAATAAGTATTTAAAAAAGTGAAGAAGTAAAGTAAGAAAAGAAGATAGAATTTCAGTTTTAAGGAGTATGCTTTGAGAAGTAATAAGTATTTAGAAAAATGAAGAAGTAAAGTAAGAAAAGAAGATAGAATTTCAGTTTTAAGGAGTATGCTTTGAGAAGTAATAAGTATTTAGAAAAGTGAAGAAGTAAAGTAAGAAAAGAAGATAGAATTTCAGTTTTAAGGAGTATGCTTTGAGAAGTAATAAGTATTTATAAAAGATAAGAAGTAAAGTAAGAAAAGAAGATAGAATTTCAGTTTTAAGGAGTATGCTTTGAGAAGTAATAAATATTTAAAAAAGTGAAGAAGTAAAGTAAGAAAAGAAGATAGAATTTCAGTTTTAAGGAGTATGCATTGAGAAGTAATAAGTATTTAGAAAAGTGAAGAAGCAAAGTAAGAAAAGAAGATAGAATTTCAGTTTTAAGGAGTATGCTTTGAGAAGTAATAAGTATTTAAAAAAGATAAGAAGTAAAGTAAGAAAAGAAGATAGAATTTCAGTTTTAAGGAGTATGCTTTGAGAAGTAATAAGTATTTAAAAAAGTGAAGAAGCAAAGTAAGAAAAGAAGATAGATTTTCAGTTTTAAGGAGTATGCTTTGAGAAGTAATAAGTATTTAGAAAAGTGAAGAAGCAAAGTAAGAAAAGAAGATAGAATTTCAGTTTTAAGGAGTATGCTTTGAGAAGTAATAAGTATTTATAAAAGATAAGAAGTAAAGTAAGAAAAGAAGATAGAATTTCAGTTTTAAGGAGTATGCTTTGAGAAGTAATAAGTATTTTGAAAAGTGAAGAAGTAAAGTAAGAATAAAAGATAGAATTTCAGTTTTAAGGAGTATGCATTGAGAAGTAATAAGTATTTATAAAAGATAAGAAGTAAAGTAAGAAAATAAGTTAGAATTTCAGTTTTAAGGAGTATGCTTTGAGAAGTAATAAGTATTTAGAAAAGTGAAGAAGCAAAGTAAGAAAAGAAGATAGAATTTCAGTTTTAAGGAGTATGCTTTGAGAAGTAATAAGTATTTATAAAAGATAAGAAGTAAAGTAAGAAAAGAAGATAGAATTTCAGTTTTAAGGAGTATGCTTTGAGAAGTAATAAGTATTTTGAAAAGTGAAGAAGTAAAGTAAGAATAAAAGATAGAATTTCAGTTTTAAGGAGTATGCTTTGAGAAGTAATAAGTATTTAAAAAAGTGAAGAAGCAAAGTAAAAAAAGAAGATAGAATTTCAGTTTTAAGGAGTATGCTTTGAGAAGTAATAAGTATTTAAAAAAGTGAAGAAGTAAAGTAAGAAAATAAGTTAGAATTTCAGTTTTAAGGAGTATGCTTTGAGAAGTAATAAGTATTTAAAAAAGTGAAGAAGTAAAGTAAGAAAAGAAGATAGAATTTCAGTTTTAAGGAGTATGCTTTGAGAAGTAATAAATATTTAAAAAAGTGAAGAAGTAAAGTAAGAAAAGAAGATAGAATTTCAGTTTTAAGGAGTATGCATTGAGAAGTAATAAGTATTTAGAAAAGTGAAGAAGCAAAGTAAGAAAAGAAGATAGAATTTCAGTTTTAAGGAGTATGCTTTGAGAAGTAATAAATATTTAAAAAAGATAAGAAGTAAAGTAAGAAAAGAAGATAGAATTTCAGTTTTAAGGAGTATGCTTTGAGAAGTAATAAGTATTTAAAAAAGTGAAGAAGCAAATTAAGAAAAGAAGATAGATTTTCAGTTTTAAGGAGTATGCTTTGAGAAGTAATAAGTATTTAGAAAAATGAAGAAGTAAAGTAAGAAAAGAAGATAGAATTTCAGTTTTAAGGAGTATGCTTTGAGAAGTAATAAGTATTTAGAAAAGTGAAGAAGTAAAGTAAGAAAAGAAGATAGAATTTCAGTTTTAAGGAGTATGCTTTGAGAAGTAATAAGTATTTATAAAAGATAAGAAGTAAAGTAAGAAAAGAAGATAGAATTTCAGTTTTAAGGAGTATGCTTTGAGAAGTAATAAATATTTAAAAAAGTGAAGAAGTAAAGTAAGAAAAGAAGATAGAATTTCAGTTTTAAGGAGTATGCATTGAGAAGTAATAAGTATTTAGAAAAGTGAAGAAGCAAAGTAAGAAAAGAAGATAGAATTTCAGTTTTAAGGAGTATGCTTTGAGAAGTAATAAGTATTTAGAAAAGTGAAGAAGTAAAGTAAGAAAAGAAGATAGAATTTCAGTTTTAAGGAGTATGCTTTGAGAAGTAATAAGTATTTATAAAAGATAAGAAGTAAAGTAAGAAAAGAAGATAGAATTTCAGTTTTAAGGAGTATGCTTTGAGAAGTAATAAATATTTAAAAAAGTGAAGAAGTAAAGTAAGAAAAGAAGATAGAATTTCAGTTTTTAAGGAGTATGCATTGAGAAGTAATAAGTATTTAGAAAAGTGAAGAAGCAAAGTAAGAAAAGAAGATAGAATTTCAGTTTTAAGGAGTATGCTTTGAGAAGTAATAAATATTTAAAAAAGTGAAGAAGTAAAGTAAGAAAAGAAGATAGAATTTCAGTTTTAAGGAGTATGCATTGAGAAGTAATAAGTATTTAGAAAAGTGAAGAAGCAAAGTAAGAAAAGAAGATAGAATTTCAGTTTTAAGGAGTATGCTTTGAGAAGTAATAAGTATTTAAAAAAGATAAGAAGTAAAGTAAGAAAAGAAGATAGAATTTCAGTTTTAAGGAGTATGCTTTGAGAAGTAATAAGTATTTAAAAAAGTGAAGAAGCAAATTAAGAAAAGAAGATAGATTTTCAGTTTTAAGGAGTATGCTTTGAGAAGTAATAAGTATTTAGAAAAGTGAAGAAGCAAAGTAAGAAAAGAAGATAGAATTTCAGTTTTAAGGAGTATGCTTTGAGAAGTAATAAGTATTTATAAAAGATAAGAAGTAAAGTAAGAAAAGAAGATAGAATTTCAGTTTTAAGGAGTATGCTTTGAGAAGTAATAAGTATTTTGAAAAGTGAAGAAGTAAAGTAAGAATAAAAGATAGAATTTCAGTTTTAAGGAGTATGCTTTGAGAAGTAATAAGTATTTAAAAAAGTGAAGAAGCAAAGTAAGAATAAAAGATAGAATTTCAGTTTTAAGGAGTATGCATTGAGAAGTAATAAGTATTTAGAAAAGTGAAGAAGCAAAGTAAGAAAAGAAGATAGAATTTCAGTTTTAAGGAGTATGCTTTGAGAAGTAATAAGTATTTAAAAAAGATAAGAAGCAAATTAAGAAAAGAAGATAGATTTTCAGTTTTAAGGAGTATGCTTTGAGAAGTAATAAGTATTTAGAAAAGTGAAGAAGTAAAGTAAGAAAAGAAGATAGAATTTCAGTTTTAAGGAGTATGCTTTGAGAAGTAATAAGTATTTAAAAAAGTGAAGAAGCAAAGTAAGAAAAGAAGCTAGAATTTCAGTTTTAAGGAGTATGCTTTGAGAAGTAATAAGTATTTATAAAAGATAAGAAGCAAAGTAAGAATAAAAGATAGAATTTCAGTTTTAAGGAGTATGCTTTGAGAAGTAATAAGTATTTAAAAAAGTGAAGAAGCAAAGTAAGAAAAGAAGATAGATTTTCAGTTTTAAGGAGTATGCTTTGAGAAGTAATAAGTATTTAGAAAAATGAAGAAGTAAAGTAAGAAAAGAAGATAGAATTTCAGTTTTAAGGAGTATGCTTTGAGAAGTAATAAGTATTTAAAAAAGTGAAGAAGTAAGAATAAAAGATAGAATATCAGTTTTAAGGAGTATTCTTTGAGAAGTAATAAGTATTTAAAAAAGTGAAGAAGCAAAGTAAGAAAAGAAGATAGAATTTCAGTTTTAAGTAGTAAGCATATAAAAGAAGTTAGTATTTAGAAAAGTGAAGAAGAAGTAAGAAAAGAAGATAGAATTTCAGTTTTAAGGAGTATGCTTTGAGAAGTAATAAGTATTTAAAAAAGTGAAGAAGCAAAGTAAGAAAAGAAGATAGAATTTCAGTTTTAAGGAGTATGCTTTGAGAAGTAATAAGTATTTAGAAAAGTGAAGAAGTAAAGTAAGAATAAAAGATAGAATTTCAGTTTTAAGGAGTATGCTTTGAGAAGTAATAAGTATTTAAAAAAGTGAAGAAGCAAAGTAAGAATAAAAGATAGAATTTCAGTTTTAAGGAGTATGCTTTGAGAAGTAATAAGTATTTTGAAAAGTGAAGAAGTAAAGTAATAAAAGAAGATAGAATTTCAGTTTTAAGGAGTATGCTTTGAGAAGTAATAAGTATTTAGAAAAGTGAAGAAGTAAAGTAAGAATAAAAGATAGAATTTCAGTTTTAAGGAGTATGCTTTGAGAAGTAATAAGTATTTAAAAAAGTGAAGAAGCAAATTAAGAAAATAAGATAGAATTTCAGTTTTAAGGAGTATGCTTTGAGAAGTAATAAGTATTTAGAAAAATGAAAAAGTAAAGTAAGAATAAAAGATAGAATTTCAGTTTTAAGTAGTAAGCATATAAAAGAAGTTAGTATTTAGAAAAGTGAAGAAGTAAAGTAAGAAAAGAAGATAGAATTTCAGTTTTAAGGAGTATGCTTTGAGAAGTAATAAGTATTTAGAAAATAAAAGTAATAAAGTAAGAAAAGAAGATAGAATTTCAGTTTTAAGGAGTATGCTTTGAGAAGTAATAAGTATTTAAAAAAGTGAAGAAGCAAATTAAGAAAATAAGTTAGAATTTCAGTTTTAAGGAGTATGCTTTGAGAAGTAATAAGTATTTAGAAAAGTGAAAAAGTAAAGTAAGAAAAGAAGATAGAATTTCAGTTTTAAATAGTAAGCATATAAAAGAAGTTAGTATTTAGAAAAGTGAAGAAGTAAGAAAAGAAGATAGAATTTCAGTTTTAAGGAGTATGCTTTGAGAAGTAATAAGTATTTAAAAAAGTGAAGAAGCAAATTAAGAAAATAAGTTAGAATTTCAGTTTTAAGGAGTATGCTTTGAGAAGTAATAAGTATTTAGAAAAGTGAAAAAGTAAAGTAAGAAAAGAAGATAGAATTTCAGTTTTAAATAGTAAGCATATAAAAGAAGTTAGTATTTAGAAAAGTGAAGAAGTAAAGTAAGAAAAGAAGATAGAATTTCAGTTTTAAGGAGTATGCTTTGAGAAGTAATAAGTATTTAAAAAAGTGAAGAAGCAAATTAAGAAAATAAGTTAGAATTTCAGTTTTAAGGAGTATGCTTTGAGAAGTAATAAGTATTTAGAAAAGTGAAAAAGTAAAGTAAGAAAAGAAGATAGAATTTCAGTTTTAAATAGTAAGCATATAAAAGAAGTTAGTATTTAGAAAAGTGAAGAAGTAAGAAAAGAAGATAGAATTTCAGTTTTAAGGAGTATGCTTTGAGAAGTAATAAGTATTTAAAAAAGTGAAGAAGCAAATTAAGAATAAAAGATAGAATTTCAGTTTTAAGGAGTATGCATTGAGAAGTAATAAGTATTTATAAAAGATAAGAAGTAAAGTAAGAAAATAAGTTAGAATTTCAGTTTTAAGGAGTATGCTTTGAGAAGTAATAAGTATTTTTAAAAGATAAGAAGTAAAGTAAGAAAAGAAGATAGAATTTCAGTTTTAAGGAGTATGCTTTGAGAAGTAATAAGTATTTATAAAAGATAAGAAGTAAAGTAAGAAAAGAAGATAGAATTTCAGTTTTAAGGAGTATGCTTTGAGAAGTAATAAGTATTTATAAAAGATAAGAAGTAAAGTAAGAAAAGAAGATAGAATTTCAGTTTTAAGGAGTATGCTTTGAGAAGTAATAAGTATTTAAAAAAGTGAAGAAGCAAAGTAAGAATAAAAGATAGAATTTCAGTTTTAAGGAGTATTCTTTGAGAAGTAATAAGTATTTAAAAAAGTGAAGAAGCAAAGTAAGAAAAGAAGATAGAATTTCAGTTTTAAGGAGTATGCTTTGAGAAGTAATAAGTATTTAAAAAAGTGAAGAAGTAAAGTAAGAAAATAAGTTAGAATTTCAGTTTTAAGGAGTATGCTTTGAGAAGTAATAAGTATTTAGAAAAGTGAAGAAGCAAAGTAAGAAAAGAAGATAGAATTTCAGTTTTAAGGAGTATGCTTTGAGAAGTAATAAATATTTAAAAAAGTGAAGAAGTAAAGTAAGAAAAGAAGATAGAATTTCAGTTTTAAGGAGTATGCATTGAGAAGTAATAAGTATTTATAAAAGATAAGAAGTAAAGTAAGAAAATAAGTTAGAATTTCAGTTTTAAGGAGTATGCTTTGAGAAGTAATAAGTATTTAAAAAAGTGAAGAAGTAAAGTAAGAAAAGAAGATAGAATTTCAGTTTTAAGGAGTATGCTTTGAGAAGTAATAAATATTTAAAAAAGTGAAGAAGTAAAGTAAGAAAAGAAGCTAGAATTTCAGTTTTAAGGAGTATGCATTGAGAAGTAATAAGTATTTAGAAAAGTGAAGAAGCAAAGTAAGAAAAGAAGATAGAATTTCAGTTTTAAGGAGTATGCTTTGAGAAGTAATAAGTATTTAAAAAAGATAAGAAGCAAATTAAGAAAAGAAGATAGATTTTCAGTTTTAAGGAGTATGCTTTGAGAAGTAATAAGTATTTAGAAAAGTGAAGAAGTAAGAAAAGAAGATAGAATTTCAGTTTTAAGGAGTATGCTTTGAGAAGTAATAAGTATTTAGAAAAGTGAAGAAGTAAGAAAAGAAGATAGAATTTCAGTTTTAAGGAGTATGCTTTGAGAAGTAATAAGTATTTAGAAAAGTGAAGAAGTAAAGTAAGAATAAAAGATAGAATTTCAGTTTTAAGGAGTATTCTTTGAGAAGTAATAAGTATTTATAAAAGTGAAGAAGTAAGAAAAGAAGATAGAATTTCAGTTTTAAGGAGTATGCTTTGAGAAGTAATAAGTATTTAAAAAAGTGAAGAAGCAAATTAAGAAAAGAAGATAGATTTTCAGTTTTAAGGAGTATGCTTTGAGAAGTAATAAGTATTTAGAAAAATGAAGAAGTAAAGTAAGAAAAGAAGATAGAATTTCAGTTTTAAGGAGTATGCTTTGAGAAGTAATAAGTATTTAAAAAAGTGAAGAAGCAAAGTAAGAATAAAAGATAGAATTTCAGTTTTAAGGAGTATTCTTTGAGAAGTAATAAGTATTTAAAAAAGTGAAGAAGCAAATTAAGAAAATAAGTTAGAATTTCAGTTTTAAGGAGTATGCTTTGAGAAGTAATAAGTATTTAAAAAAGTGAAGAAGTAAAGTAAGAAAAGAAGATAGAATTTCAGTTTTAAGGAGTATGCTTTGAGAAGTAATAAGTATTTAAAAAAGTGAAGAAGCAAATTAAGAAAAGAAGATAGATTTTCAGTTTTAAGGAGTATTCTTTGAGAAGTAATAAGTATTTAAAAAAGTGAAGAAGCAAAGTAAGAAAAGAAGATAGAATTTCAGTTTTAAGTAGTAAGCATATAAAAGAAGTTAGTATTTAGAAAAGTGAAGAAGTAAGAAAAGAAGATAGAATTTCAGTTTTAAGGAGTATGCTTTGAGAAGTAATAAGTATTTAGAAAAGTGAAGAAGTAAAGTAAGAATAAAAGATAGAATTTCAGTTTTAAGGAGTATGCTTTGAGAAGTAATAAGTATTTAAAAAAGTGAAGAAGCAAAGTAAGAAAAGAAGATAGAATTTCAGTTTTAAGGAGTATGCTTTGAGAAGTAATAAGTATTTAAAAAAGTGAAGAAGCAAAGTAAGAATAAAAGATAGAATTTCAGTTTTAAGGAGTATTCTTTGAGAAGTAATAAGTATTTATAAAAGATAAGAAGTAAAGTAAGAAAAGAAGATAGAATTTCAGTTTTAAGGAGTATGCTTTGAGAAGTAATAAATATTTAAAAAAGTGAAGAAGTAAAGTAAGAAAAGAAGATAGAATTTCAGTTTTAAGGAGTATGCATTGAGAAGTAATAAGTATTTAGAAAAGTGAAGAAGCAAAGTAAGAAAAGAAGATAGAATTTCAGTTTTAAGGAGTATGCTTTGAGAAGTAATAAGTATTACAAAAAGTGAAGAAGTAAAGTAAGAAAAGAAGATAGAATTTCAGTTTTAAGGAGTATGCTTTGAGAAGTAATAAGTATTTAAAAAAGTGAAGAAGCAAATTAAGAAAAGAAGATAGATTTTCAGTTTTAAGGAGTATGCTTTGAGAAGTAATAAGTATTTAAAAAAGTGAAGAAGCAAATTAAGAAAAGAAGATAGATTTTCAGTTTTAAGGAGTATGCTTTGAGAAGTAATAAGTATTTATAAAAGATAAGAAGTAAAGTAAGAAAAGAAGATAGAATTTCAGTTTTAAGGAGTATGCTTTGAGAAGTAATAAGTATTTAGAAAAGTGAAGAAGCAAAGTAAGAATAAAAGATAGAATTTCAGTTTTAAGGAGTATGCTTTGAGAAGTAATAAGTATTTAAAAAAGTGAAGAAGTAAAGTAAGAAAATAAGTTAGAATTTCAGTTTTAAGGAGTATGCTTTGAGAAGTAATAAGTATTTAGAAAAATGAAGAAGTAAAGTAAGAAAAGAAGATAGAATTTCAGTTTTAAGGAGTATGCTTTGAGAAGTAATAAGTATTTAAAAAAGTGAAGAAGCAAATTAAGAAAAGAAGATAGATTTTCAGTTTTAAGGAGTATGCTTTGAGAAGTAATAAGTATTTAGAAAAGTGAAGAAGCAAAGTAAGAAAAGAAGATAGAATTTCAGTTTTAAGGAGTATGCTTTGAGAAGTAATAAGTATTTAGAAAAGTGAAGAAGTAAGAAAAGAAGATAGAATTTCAGTTTTAAGGAGTATGCTTTGAGAAGTAATAAGTATTTAGAAAAGTGAAGAAGTAAAGTAAGAATAAAAGATAGAATTTCAGTTTTAAGGAGTATGCTTTGAGAAGTAATAAGTATTTAAAAAAGTGAAGAAGCAAAGTAAGAATAAAAGATAGAATTTCAGTTTTAAGGAGTATGCTTTGAGAAGTAATAAGTATTTAGAAAAGTGAAGAAGTAAAGTAAGAATAAAAGATAGAATTTCAGTTTTAAGGAGTATGCTTTGAGAAGTAATAAGTATTTAGAAAAGTGAAGAAGTAAAGTAAGAAAAGAAGATAGAATTTCAGTTTTAAGGAGTATGCTTTGAGAAGTAATAAGTATTTAAAAAAGTGAAGAAGCAAAGTAAGAATAAAAGATAGAATTTCAGTTTTAAGGAGTATGCTTTGAGAAGTAATAAGTATTTAGAAAAGTGAAGAAGTAAAGTAAGAAAAGAAGATAGATTTTCAGTTTTAAGGAGTATGCTTTGAGAAGTAATAAGTATTTAGAAAAGTGAAGAAGTAAAGTAAGAAAAGAAGATAGAATTTCAGTTTTAAGGAGTATGCTTTGAGAAGTAATAAGTATTTAAAAAAGTGAAGAAGCAAAGTAAGAAAAGAAGCTAGAATTTCAGTTTTAAGGAGTATGCTTTGAGAAGTAATAAGTATTTAAAAAAGTGAAGAAGCAAAGTAAGAAAAAAAGATAGAATTTCAGTTTTAAGGAGTATGCTTTGAGAAGTAATAAGTATTTAAAAAAGTGAAGAAGTAAAGTAAGAAAAGAAGATAGAATTTCAGTTTTAAGGAGTATGCATTGAGAAGTAATAAGTATTTAGAAAAGTGAAGAAGCAAAGTAAGAATAAAAGATAGAATTTCAGTTTTAAGGAGTATGCTTTGAGAAGTAATAAGTATTTAAAAAAGTGAAGAAGCAAAGTAAGAAAAGAAGATAGAATTTCAGTTTTAAGGAGTATGCTTTGAGAAGTAAAAAGTATTTAGAAAAGTGAAGAAGTAAAGTAAGAATAAAAGATAGAATTTCAGTTTTAAGGAGTATGCTTTGAGAAGTAATAAGTATTTAGAAAAATGAAGAAGTAAAGTAAGAAAAGAAGATAGAATTTCAGTTTTAAGGAGTATGCTTTGAGAAGTAATAAGTATTTAAAAAAGTGAAGAAGCAAAGTAAGAAAAGAAGATAGAATTTCAGTTTTAAGTAGTAAGCATATAAAAGAAGTTAGTATTTAGAAAAGTGAAGAAGTAAAGTAAGAAGATAGAATTTCAGTTTTAAGGAGTATGCTTTGAGAAGTAATAAGTATTTAAAAAAGTGAAGAAGCAAAGTAAGAAAAGAAGATAGAATTTCAGTTTTAAGGAGTATGCTTTGAGAAGTAATAAGTATTTAGAAAAGTGAAGAAGTAAAGTAAGAATAAAAGATAGAATTTCAGTTTTAAGGAGTATGCTTTGAGAAGTAATAAGTATTTAAAAAAGTGAAGAAGCAAAGTAAGAATAAAAGATAGAATTTCAGTTTTAAGGAGTATTCTTTGAGAAGTAATAAGTATTACAAAAAGTGAAGAAGTAAAGTAATAAAAGAAGATAGAATTTCAGTTTTAAGGAGTATGCTTTGAGAAGTAATAAGTATTTAGAAAAGTGAAGAAGTAAAGTAAGAATAAAAGATAGAATTTCAGTTTTAAGGAGTATGCTTTGAGAAGTAATAAGTATTTAAAAAAGTGAAGAAGTAAAGTAAGAAAATAAGTTAGAATTTCAGTTTTAAGGAGTATGCTTTGAGAAGTAATAAGTATTTAGAAAAATGAAAAAGTAAAGTAAGAAAAGAAGATAGAATTTCAGTTTTAAGGAGTATGCTTTGAGAAGTAATAAGTATTTAAAAAAGTGAAGAAGCAAATTAAGAAAATAAGTTAGAATTTCAGTTTTAAGGAGTATGCTTTGAGAAGTAATAAGTATTTAGAAAAGTGAAAAAGTAAAGTAAGAAAAGAAGATAGAATTTCAGTTTTAAATAGTAAGCATATAAAAGAAGTTAGTATTTAGAAAAGTGAAGAAGAAAAGTAAGAAAAGAAGATAGAATTTCAGTTTTAAGGAGTATGCTTTGAGAAGTAATAAGTATTTAGAAAATAAAAGTAATAAAGTAAGAAAAGAAGATAGAATTTCAGTTTTAAGGAGTATGCTTTGAGAAGTAATAAGTATTTAGAAAAGTGAAGAAGTAAAGTAAGAAAAGAAGATAGAATTTCAGTTTTAAGGAGTATGCTTTGAGAAGTAATAAGTATTACAAAAAGTGAAGAAGTAAAGTAAGAATAAAAGATAGAATTTCAGTTTTAAGGAGTATGCTTTGAGAAGTAATAAGTATTTAAAAAAGTGAAGAAGTAAAGTAAGAAAAGAAGATAGAATTTTTGTTTTAAGTAGTAAGCATTTAAAAGAAGTTAGTATTTAGAAAAGTGAAGAAGTAAAGTAAGAAAAGAAGATAGAATTTCAGTTTTAAGGAGTATGCTTTGAGAAGTAATAAGTATTACAAAAAGTGAAGAAGTAAAGTAAGAAAAGAAGATAGAATTTCAGTTTTAAGGAGTATGCTTTGAGAAGTAATAAGTATTTAAAAAAGTGAAGAAGCAAAGTAAGAATAAAGATAGAATTTCAGTTTTAAGGAGTATTCTTTGAGAAGTAATAAGTATTTAGAAAAGTGAAGAAGTAAGAAAAGAAGATAGAATTTCAGTTTTAAGGAGTATGCTTTGAGAAGTAATAAGTATTTAAAAAAGTGAAGAAGCAAAGTAAGAAAAGAAGATAGAATTTCAGTTTTAAGGAGTATGCATTGAGAAGTAATAAGTATTTAGAAAAGTGAAGAAGCAAAGTAAGAAAAGAAGATAGAATTTCAGTTTTAAGGAGTATGCTTTGAGAAGTAATAAGTATTTAGAAAAGTGAAGAAGTAAAGTAAGAAAATAAGTTAGAATTTCAGTTTTAAGGAGTATGCTTTGAGAAGTAATAAGTATTTAGAAAAGTGAAGAAGCAAAGTAAGAATAAAAGATAGAATTTCAGTTTTAAGGAGTATGCTTTGAGAAGTAATAAGTATTTAAAAAAGTGAAGAAGCAAAGTAAGAAAAGAAGATAGAATTTCAGTTTTAAGGAGTATGCTTTGAGAAGTAATAAGTATTTAGAAAAGTGAAGAAGCAAAGTAAGAATAAAAGATAGAATTTCAGTTTTAAGGAGTATGCTTTGAGAAGTAATAAGTATTTAGAAAAGTGAAGAAGCAAAGTAAGAATAAAAGATAGAATTTCAGTTTTAAGGAGTATTCTTTGAGAAGTAATAAGTATTTAGAAAAGTGAAGAAGTAAAGTAAGAAAAGAAGATAGATTTTCAGTTTTAAGGAGTATGCTTTGAGAAGTAATAAGTATTTAGAAAAGTGAAGAAGTAAAGTAAGAAAAGAAGATAGAATTTCAGTTTTAAGGAGTATGCTTTGAGAAGTAATAAGTATTTAAAAAAGTGAAGAAGCAAAGTAAGAAAAGAAGATAGAATTTCAGTTTTAAGTAGTAAGCATATAAAAGAAGTTAGTATTTAGAAAAGTGAAGAAGAAAGAAAAGAAGATAGAATTTCAGTTTTAAGGAGTATGCTTTGAGAAGTAATAAGTATTTAGAAAAGTGAAGAAGCAAAGTAAGAATAAAAGATAGAATTTCAGTTTTAAGGAGTATTCTTTGAGAAGTAATAAGTATTTAGAAAAGTGAAGAAGTAAAGTAAGAAAAGAAGATAGATTTTCAGTTTTAAGGAGTATGCTTTGAGAAAGTAATAAGTATTTAGAAAAGTGAAGAAGTAAAGTAAGAAAAGAAGATAGAATTTCAGTTTTAAGGAGTATGCTTTGAGAAGTAATAAGTATTTAAAAAAGTGAAGAAGCAAAGTAAGAAAAGAAGATAGAATTTCAGTTTTAAGTAGTAAGCATATAAAAGAAGTTAGTATTTAGAAAAGTGAAGAAGAAGAAAAGAAGATAGAATTTCAGTTTTAAGGAGTATTCTTTGAGAAGTAATAAGTATTTAGAAAAGTGAAGAAGCAAAGTAAGAATAAAAGATAGAATTTCAGTTTTAAGGAGTATTCTTTGAGAAGTAATAAGTATTTAGAAAAGTGAAGAAGTAAAGTAAGAAAAGAAGATAGATTTTCAGTTTTAAGGAGTATGCTTTGAGAAGTAATAAGTATTTAGAAAAGTGAAGAAGTAAAGTAAGAAAAGAAGATAGAATTTCAGTTTTAAGGAGTATGCTTTGAGAAGTAATAAGTATTTAAAAAAGTGAAGAAGCAAAGTAAGAAAAGAAGATAGAATTTCAGTTTTAAGTAGTAAGCATATAAAAGAAGTTAGTATTTAGAAAAGTGAAGAAGAAAGAAAAGAAGATAGAATTTCAGTTTTAAGGAGTATGCTTTGAGGAAGTAATAAGTATTTAGAAAAGTGAAGAAGTAAAGTAAGAATAAAAAGATAGAATTTCAGTTTTAAGGAGTATGCTTTGAGAAGTAATAAGTATTTAAAAAAGTGAAGAAGCAAAGTAAGAATAAAAGATAGAATTTCAGTTTTAAGGAGTATTCTTTGAGAAGTAATAAGTATTTAGAAAAGTGAAGAAGTAAGAAAAGAAGATAGAATTTCAGTTTTAAGGAGTATGCTTTGAGAAGTAATAAGTATTTAAAAAAGTGAAGAAGCAAAGTAAGAAAAGAAGATAGAATTTCAGTTTTAAGGAGTATTCTTTGAGAAGTAATAAGTATTTAGAAAAGTGAAGAAGTAAAGTAAGAATAAAAGATAGAATTTCAGTTTTAAGGAGTATGCTTTGAGAAGTAATAAGTATTTAAAAAAGTGAAGAAGTAAAGTAAGAAAAGAAGATAGAATTTTTGTTTTAAGTAGTAAGCATTTAAAAGAAGTTAGTATTTAGAAAAGTGAAGAAGTAAAGTAAGAAAAGAAGATAGAATTTCAGTTTTAAGGAGTATGCTTTGAGAAGTAATAAGTATTACAAAAGTGAAGAAGTAAAGTAAGAAAAGAAGATAGAATTTCAGTTTTAAGGAGTATGCTTTGAGAAGTAATAAGTATTTAAAAAAGTGAAGAAGCAAAGTAAGAAAAGAAGATAGAATTTCAGTTTTAAGGAGTATGCTTTGAGAAGTAATAAGTATTTTAAAAAGTGAAGAAGTAAAGTAAGAAAAGAAGATAGAATTTCAGTTTTAAGGAGTATGCATTGAGAAGTAATAAGTATTTAGAAAAGTGAAGAAGCAAAGTAAGAATAAAAGATAGAATTTCAGTTTTAAGGAGTATGCTTTGAGAAGTAATAAGTATTTAGAAAAGTGAAGAAGCAAAGTAAGAATAAAAGATAGAATTTCAGTTTTAAGGAGTATTCTTTGAGAAGTAATAAGTATTTAGAAAAGTGAAGAAGTAAAGTAAGAAAAGAAGATAGATTTTCAGTTTTAAGGAGTATGCTTTGAGAAGTAATAAGTATTTAGAAAAGTGAAGAAGTAAAGTAAGAAAAGAAGATAGAATTTCAGTTTTAAGGAGTAAGCTTTGAGAAGTAATAAGTATTTAAAAAAGTGAAGAAGCAAAGTAAGAAAAGAAGATAGAATTTCAGTTTTAAGTAGTAAGCATATAAAAGAAGTTAGTATTTAGAAAAGTGAAGAAGAAAGAAAAGAAGATAGAATTTCAGTTTTAAGGAGTATGCTTTGAGAAGTAATAAGTATTTAGAAAAGTGAAGAAGCAAAGTAAGAATAAAAGATAGAATTTCAGTTTTAAGGAGTATTCTTTGAGAAGTAATAAGTATTAGAAAAGTGAAGAAGTAAAGTAAGAAAAGAAGATAGATTTTCAGTTTTAAGGAGTATGCTTTGAGAAGTAATAAGTATTTAGAAAAGTGAAGAAGTAAAGTAAGAAAAGAAGATAGAATTTCAGTTTTAAGGAGTATGCTTTGAGAAGTAATAAGTATTTAAAAAAGTGAAGAAGCAAAGTAAGAAAAGAAGATAGAATTTCAGTTTTAAGTAGTAAGCATATAAAAGAAGTTAGTATTTAGAAAAGTGAAGAAGAAAGAAAAGAAGATAGAATTTCAGTTTTAAGGAGTATTCTTTGAGAAGTAATAAGTATTTAGAAAAGTGAAGAAGCAAAGTAAGAATAAAAGATAGAATTTCAGTTTTAAGGAGTATTCTTTGAGAAGTAATAAGTATTTAGAAAAGTGAAGAAGTAAAGTAAGAAAAGAAGATAGATTTTCAGTTTTAAGGAGTATGCTTTGAGAAGTAATAAGTATTACAAAAAGTGAAGAAGTAAAGTAAGAAAAGAAGATAGAATTTCAGTTTTAAGGAGTATGCTTTGAGAAGTAATAAGTATTTAAAAAAGTGAAGAAGCAAAGTAAGAAAAGAAGATAGAATTTCAGTTTTAAGTAGTAAGCATATAAAAGAAGTTAGTATTTAGAAAAGTGAAGAAGAAAGAAAAGAAGATAGAATTTCAGTTTTAAGGAGTATGCTTTGAGAAGTAATAAGTATTTAGAAAAGTGAAGAAGTAAAGTAAGAATAAAAGATAGAATTTCAGTTTTAAGGAGTATGCTTTGAGAAGTAATAAGTATTTAAAAAAGTGAAGAAGCAAAGTAAGAATAAAAGATAGAATTTCAGTTTTAAGGAGTATTCTTTGAGAAGTAATAAGTATTTAGAAAAGTGAAGAAGTAAGAAAAGAAGATAGAATTTCAGTTTTAAGGAGTATGCTTTGAGAAGTAATAAGTATTTAAAAAAGTGAAGAAGCAAAGTAAGAAAAGAAGATAGAATTTCAGTTTTAAGGAGTATTCTTTGAGAAGTAATAAGTATTTAGAAAAGTGAAGAAGTAAAGTAAGAATAAAAGATAGAATTTCAGTTTTAAGGAGTATGCTTTGAGAAGTAATAAGTATTTAAAAAAGTGAAGAAGTAAAGTAAGAAAAGAAGATAGAATTTTTGTTTTAAGTAGTAAGCATTTAAAAGAAGTTAGTATTTAGAAAAGTGAAGAAGTAAAGTAAGAAAAGAAGATAGAATTTCAGTTTTAAGGAGTATGCTTTGAGAAGTAATAAGTATTACAAAAAGTGAAGAAGTAAAGTAAGAAAAGAAGATAGAATTTCAGTTTTAAGGAGTATGCTTTGAGAAGTAATAAGTATTTAAAAAGTGAAGAAGCAAAGTAAGAAAAGAAGATAGAATTTCAGTTTTAAGGAGTATGCTTTGAGAAGTAATAAGTATTTAGAAAAGTGAAGAAGTAACGTAAGAAAAGAAGATAGAATTTCAGTTTTAAGGAGTATGCATTGAGAAGTAATAAGTATTTAGAAAAGTGAAGAAGCAAAGTAAGAATAAAAGATAGAATTTCAGTTTTAAGGAGTATGCTTTGAGAAGTAATAAGTATTTAAAAAAGTGAAGAAGTAAAGTAAGAAAATAAGTTAGAATTTCAGTTTTAAGGAGTATGCTTGAGAAGTAATAAGTATTTAAAAAAGTGAAGAAGTAAAGTAAGAAAAGAAGATAGAATTTCAGTTTTAAGGAGTATGCTTTGAGAAGTAATAAGTATTTATAAAAGATAAGAAGTAAAGTAAGAAGATAGAATTTCAGTTTAAGGAGTATGCTTTGAGAAGTAATAAGTATTTAGAAAAGTGAAGAAGTAAAGTAAGAAAAGAAGATAGAATTTCAGTTTTAAGAAGTATGCTTTGAGAAGTAATAAATATTTAAAAAAGTGAAGAAGTAAAGTAAGAAAATAAGTTAGAATTTCAGTTTTAAGGAGTATGCTTTGAGAAGTAATAAGTATTTAAAAAAGTGAAGAAGTAAAGTAAGAAAAGAAGATAGAATTTCAGTTTTAAGGAGTATGCTTTGAGAAGTAATAAGTATTTAGAAAAGTGAAGAAGTAAAGTAAGAAGATAGAATTTCAGTTTTAAGGAGTATGCTTTGAGAAGTAATAAGTATTTAGAAAAGTGAAGAAGTAAAGTAAGAAAAGAAGATAGAATTTCAGTTTTAAGAAGTATGCTTTGAGAAGTCAATAAATATTTAAAAAAGTGAAGAAGTAAAGTAAGAAAAGAAGATAGAATTTCAGTTTTAAGGAGTATGCATTGAGAAGTAATAAGTATTTAGAAAAGTGAAGAAGCAAAGTAAGAAAAGAAGATAGAATTTCAGTTTTAAGGAGTATGCTTTGAGAAGTAATAAGTATTTAGAAAAGTGAAGAAGTAAAGTAAGAAAAGAAGATAGAATTTCAGTTTTAAGAAGTATGCTTTGAGAAGTAATAAATATTTTGAAAAGTGAAGAAGTAAAGTAAGAAAATAAGTTAGAATTTCAGTTTTAAGGAGTATGCTTTGAGAAGTAATAAGTATTTAAAAAAGTGAAGAAGTAAAGTAAGAAAAGAAGATAGAATTTCAGTTTTAAGGAGTATGCTTTGAGAAGTAATAAATATTTAAAAAAGTGAAGAAGTAAAGTAAGAAAATAAGTTAGAATTTCAGTTTTAAGGAGTATGCTTTGAGAAGTAATAAGTATTTAGAAAAGTGAAGAAGTAAAGTAAGAAAGAAGATAGAATTTCAGTTTTAAGAAGTATGCTTTGAGAAGTAATAAATATTTAAAAAAGTGAAGAAGTAAAGTAAGAAAAGAAGATAGAATTTCAGTTTTAAGGAGTATGCATTGAGAAGTAATAAGTATTTAGAAAAGTGAAGAAGCAAAGTAAGAAAAGAAGATAGAATTTCAGTTTTAAGGAGTATGCTTTGAGAAGTAATAAGTATTTAAAAAAGTGAAGAAGCAAAGTAAGAAAAGAAGATAGAATTTCAGTTTTAAGGAGTATGCTTTGAGAAGTAATAAGTATTTTGAAAAGTGAAGAAGTAAAGTAAGAATAAAAGATAGAATTTCAGTTTTAAGGAGTATGCTTTGAGAAGTAATAAGTATTTAAAAAAGTGAAGAAGCAAAGTAAGAATAAAAGATAGAATTTCAGTTTTAAGGAGTATTCTTTGAGAAGTAATAAGTATTTAGAAAAGTGAAGAAGTAAAGTAAGAAAAGAAGATAGATTTTCAGTTTTAAGGAGTATGCTTTGAGAAGTAATAAGTATTTAGAAAAGTGAAGAAGTAAAGTAAGAAAAGAAGATAGAATTTCAGTTTTAAGGAGTATGCTTTGAGAAGTAATAAGTATTTAAAAAAGTGAAGAAGCAAAGTAAGAAAAGAAGATAGAATTTCAGTTTTAAGGAGTATGCTTTGAGAAGTAATAAGTATTTAAAAAAGTGAAGAAGCAAAGTAAGAATAAAAGATAGAATTTCAGTTTTAAGGAGTATGCTTTGAGAAGTAATAAGTATTACAAAAAGTGAAGAAGTAAGTAAGAAAAGAAGATAGAATTTCAGTTTTAAGGAGTATGCTTTGAGAAGTAATAAGTATTTAAAAAAGTGAAGAAGCAAAGTAAGAAAAGAAGATAGAATTTCAGTTTTAAGGAGTATGCTTTGAGAAGTAATAAGTATTTAGAAAAGTGAAGAAGCAAAGTAAGAATAAAAGATAGAATTTCAGTTTTAAGGAGTATTCTTTGAGAAGTAATAAGTATTTAGAAAAAGTGAAGAAGCAAAGTAAGAATAAAAGATAGAATTTCAGTTTTAAGGAGTATGCTTTGAGAAGTAATAAGTATTTAGAAAAGTGAAGAAGCAAGTAAGAAAAGAAGATAGAATTTCAGTTTTAAGGAGTATGCTTTGAGAAGTAATAAGTATTTAAAAAAGTGAAGAAGTAAAGTAAGAAGATAGAATTTCAGTTTTAAGGAGTATGCTTTGAGAAGTAATAAGTATTTAGAAAAGTGAAGAAGTAAAGTAAGAAAAGAAGATAGAATTTCAGTTTTAAGGAGTATGCTTTGAGAAGTAATAAGTATTTAAAAAAGTGAAGAAGCAAAGTAAGAAAAGAAGATAGAATTTCAGTTTTAAGGAGTATGCTTTGAGAAGTAATAAGTATTTAAAAAAGTGAAGAAGCAAAGTAAGAATAAAAGATAGAATTTCAGTTTTAAGGAGTATTCTTTGAGAAGTAATAAGTATTTAGAAAAGTGAAGAAGCAAAGTAAGAATAAAAGATAGAATTTCAGTTTTAAGGAGTATTCTTTGAGAAGTAATAAGTATTTAGAAAAGTGAAGAAGTAAAGTAAGAATAAGAGAAAGATTTTCAGTTTTAAGGAGTATGCTTTGAGAAGTAATAAGTATTTATAAAAGATAATAAGTAAAGTAAGAAAATAAGATAGAATTTCAGTTTTAAGGAGTATGCTTTGAGAAGTAATAAGTATTTAAAAAAGTGAAGAAGTAAAGTAAGAATAAAAGATAGAATTTCAGTTTTAAGGAGTATGCTTTTAGAAGTAATAAGTATTTAGAAAAGTGAAGAAGCAAAGTAAGAAAAGAAGATAGAATTTCAGTTTTAAGGAGTATGCTTTGAGAAGTAATAAGTATTTAGAAAAGTGAAGAAGTAAAGTAAGAATAAAAGATAGAAGTTCTGTTTTAAGGAGTATGCTTTGAGAAGTAATAAGTATTTAAAAAAGTGAAGAAGCAAAGTAAGAATAAAAGATAGAATTTCAGTTTTAAGTAGTATGCTTTGAGAAGTAATAAGTATTTAAAAAAGTGAAGAAGTAAAGTAAGAAAAGAAGATAGAATTTCAGTTTTAAGGAGTATGCTTTGAGAAGTAATAAGTATTTAGAAAAGTGAAGAAGCAAAGTAAGAATAAAAGATAGAATTTCAGTTTTAAGGAGTATGCTTTGAGAAGTAATAAGTATTTAGAAAAGTGAAGAAGTAAAGTAAGAAAAGAAGATAGAATTTCAGTTTTAAGGAGTATGCTTTGAGAAGTAATAAGTATTTAGAAAAGTGAAGAAGCAAAGTAAGAAAAGAAGATAGAATTTCAGTTTTAAGGAGTATGCTTTGAGAAGTAATAAGTATTTAAAAAAGCGAAGAAGCAAAGTAAGAAAAGAAGATAGAATTTCAGTTTTAAGGAGTATGCTTTGAGAAGTAATAAGTATTTAAAAAAGTGAAGAAGTAAAGTAAGAATAAAAGATAGAATTTCAGTTTTAAGGAGTATGCTTTGAGAAGTAATAAGTATTTAAAAAAGTGAAGAAGCAAAGTAAGAAAAGAAGATAGAATTTCAGTTTTAAGGAGTATGCTTTGAGAAGTAATAAGTATTTAAAAAAGTGAAGAAGCAAATTAAGAAAATAAGTTAGAATTTCAGTTTTAAGGAGTATGCTTTGAGAAGTAATAAGTATTTAAAAAAGCGAAGAAGTAAAGTAAGAATAAAAGATAGAAGTTCTGTTTTAAGGAGTATGCTTTGAGAAGTAATAAGTATTTAAAAAAGTGAAGAAGCAAAGTAAGAAAAGAAGATAGAATTTCAGTTTTAAGGAGTATGCTTTGAGAAGTAATAAGTATTTAAAAAAGTGAAGAAGTAAAGTAAGAATAAAAGATAGAATTTCAGTTTTAAGGAGTATGCTTTGAGAAGTAATAAGTATTTAAAAAAGTGAAGAAGCAAAGTAAGAAAAGAAGATAGAATTTCAGTTTTAAGGAGTATGCTTTGAGAAGTAATAAGTATTAAAAAAGTGAAGAAGCAAAGTAAGAAAAGAAGATAGAATTTCAGTTTTAAGGAGTATGCTTTGAGAAGTAATAAGTATTTAAAAAAGTGAAGAAGCAAAGTAAGAATAAAAGATAGAATTTCAGTTTTAAGGAGTATGCTTTGAGAAGTAATAAGTATTTAAAAAAGTGAAGAAGTAAAGTAAGAAAAGAAGATAGAATTTCAGTTTTAAGGAGTATGCTTTGAGAAGTAATAAGTATTTATAAAAGATAAGAAGTAAAGTAAGAAAAGAAGAAAGATTTTCAGTTTTAAGGAGTATGCTTTGAGAAGTAATAAGTATTTATAAAAGATAATAAGTAAAGTAAGAAAATAAGATAGAATTTCAGTTTTAAGGAGTATGCTTTGAGAAGTAATAAGTATTTAAAAAAAGTGAAGAAGTAAAGTAAGAATAAAAGATAGAATTTCAGTTTTAAGGAGTATGCTTTTAGAAGTAATAAGTATTTAGAAAAGTGAAGAAGCAAAGTAAGAAAAGAAGATAGAATTTCAGTTTTAAGGAGTATGCTTTGAGAAGTAATAAGTATTTAGAAAAGTGAAGAAGTAAAGTAAGAATAAAAGATAGAAGTTCTGTTTTAAGGAGTATGCTTTGAGAAGTAATAAGTATTTAAAAAAGTGAAGAAGCAAAGTAAGAATAAAAGATAGAATTTCAGTTTTAAGTAGTATGCTTTGAGAAGTAATAAGTATTTAAAAAAGTGAAGAAGTAAAGTAAGAAAAGAAGATAGAATTTCAGTTTTAAGGAGTATGCTTTGAGAAGTAATAAGTATTTAGAAAAGTGAAGAAGCAAAGTAAGAATAAAAGATAGAATTTCAGTTTTAAGGAGTATGCTTTGAGAAGTAATAAGTATTTAGAAAAGTGAAGAAGTAAAGTAAGAAAAGAAGATAGAATTTCAGTTTTAAGGAGTATGCTTTGAGAAGTAATAAGTATTTAGAAAAGTGAAGAAGCAAAGTAAGAAAAGAAGATAGAATTTCAGTTTTAAGGAGTATGCTTTGAGAAGTAATAAGTATTTAAAAAAGCGAAGAAGCAAAGTAAGAAAAGAAGATAGAATTTCAGTTTTAAGGAGTATGCTTTGAGAAGTAATAAGTATTTAAAAAAGTGAAGAAGCAAAGTAAGAATAAAAGATAGAATTTCAGTTTTAAGGAGTATGCTTTGAGAAGTAATAAGTATTTAAAAAAGTGAAGAAGCAAAGTAAGAAAAGAAGATAGAATTTCAGTTTTAAGGAGTATGCTTTGAGAAGTAATAAGTATTTAAAAAAGTGAAGAAGCAAATTAAGAAAATAAGTTAGAATTTCAGTTTTAAGGAGTATGCTTTGAGAAGTAATAAGTATTTAAAAAAGTGAAGAAGTAAAGTAAGAAAAGAAGATAGAATTTCAGTTTTAAGGAGTATGCATTGAGAAGTAATAAGTATTTAGAAAAGTGAAGAAGCAAAGTAAGAAAAGAAGATAGAATTTCAGTTTTAAGGAGTATGCTTTGAGAAGTAATAAGTATTTAAAAAGTGAAGAAGTAAAGTAAGAAAATAAGTTAGAATTTCAGTTTTAAGGAGTATGCTTTGAGAAGTAATAAGTATTTAAAAAAGTGAAGAAGCAAAGTAAGAAAAGAAGATAGAATTTCAGTTTTAAGGAGTATTCTTTGAGAAGTAATAAGTATTTAGAAAAGTGAAGAAGCAAAGTAAGAATAAAAGATAGAATTTCAGTTTTAAGGAGTATGCTTTGAGAAGTAATAAGTATTTAGAAAAGTGAAGAAGTAAAGTAAGAAAAGAAGATAGAATTTCAGTTTTAAGGAGTATGCTTTTAGAAGTAATAAGTATTTAAAAAAGTGAAGCAGCAAAGTAAGAAAAGAAGATAGAATTTCAGTTTTAAGGAGTATGCTTTGAGAAGTAATAAGTATTTAAAAAAGTGAAGAAGCAAAGTAAGAAAAGAAGATAGATTTTCAGTTTTAAGGAGTATGCTTTGAGAAGTAATAAGTATTTAAAAAAGTGAAGAAGTAAAGTAAGAATAAAAGATAGAATTTCAGTTTTAAGGAGTATGCTTTGTGAAGTAATAAGTATTTAAAAAAGTGAAGAAGTAAAGTAAGAATAAAAGATAGAATTTCAGTTTTAAGGAGTATGCTTTTAGAAGTAATAAGTATTTAAAAAAGTGAAGCAGCAAAGTAAGAAAAGAAGAGATAGAATTTCAGTTTTAAGGAGTATGCTTTGAGAAGTAATAAGTATTTAAAAAAGTGAAGAAGCAAAGTAAGAAAAGAAGATAGATTTTCAGTTTTAAGGAGTATGCTTTGAGAAGTAATAAGTATTTAAAAAAGTGAAGAAGTAAAGTAAGAATAAAAGATAGATTTTCAGTTTTAAGGAGTATGCTTTGAGAAGTAATAAGTATTTAAAAAAGTGAAGAAGTAAAGTAAGAATAAAAGATAGAATTTCAGTTTTAAGGAGTATGCTTTTAGAAGTAATAAGTATTTAAAAAAGTGAAGAAGTAAAGTAAGAAAAGAAGATAGAATTTCAGTTTTAAGGAGTATTCTTTGAGAAGTAATAAGTATTTAAAAAAGTGAAGCAGCAAAGTAAGAAAAGAAGATAGAATTTCAGTTTTAAGGAGTATGCTTTGAGAAGTAATAAGTATTTAAAAAAGTGAAGAAGCAAAGTAAGAAAAGAAGATAGATTTTCAGTTTTTAAGGAGTATGCTTTGAGAAGTAATAAATATTTAAAAAAGTGAAGAAGTAAAGTAAGAAAAGAAGATAGAATTTCAGTTTTAAGGAGTATGCATTGAGAAGTAATAAGTATTTAGAAAAGTGAAGAAGCAAAGTAAGAAAAGAAGATAGAATTTCAGTTTTAAGGAGTATGCTTTGAGAAGTAATAAGTATTTATAAAAGATAAGAAGTAAAGTAAGAAAAGAAGATAGAATTTCAGTTTTAAGGAGTATGCTTTGAGAAGTAATAAGTATTTAGAAAAGTGAAGAAGTAAAGTAAGAAAAGAAGATAGAATTTCAGTTTTAAGGAGTATGCTTTTAGAAGTAATAAGTATTTAAAAAAGTGAAGCAGCAAAGTAAGAAAAGAAGATAGAATTTCAGTTTTAAGGAGTATGCTTTGAGAAGTAATAAGTATTTAAAAAAGTGAAGAAGCAAAGTAAGAAAAGAAGATAGATTTTCAGTTTTAAGGAGTATGCTTTGGTGAAGTAATAAGTATTTAAAAAAGTGAAGAAGTAAAGTAAGAATAAAAGATAGAATTTCAGTTTTAAGGAGTATGCTTTTAGAAGTAATAAGTATTTAAAAAAGTGAAGCAGCAAAGTAAGAAAAGAAGATAGAATTTCAGTTTTAAGGAGTATGCTTTGAGAAGTAATAAGTATTTAAAAAAGTGAAGAAGCAAAGTAAGAAAAGAAGATAGATTTTCAGTTTTAAGGAGTATGCTTTGAGAAGTAATAAGTATTTAAAAAAGTGAAGAAGTAAAGTAAGAAAAGAAGATAGAATTTCAGTTTTAAGGAGTATGCTTTGAGAAGTAATAAGTATTTAGAAAAGTGAAGAAGCAAAGTAAGAAAAGAAGATAGAATTTCAGTTTTAAGGAGTATGCTTTTAGAAGTAATAAGTATTTAAAAAAGTGAAGCAGCAAAGTAAGAAAAGAAGATAGAATTTCAGTTTTAAGGAGTATGCTTTGAGAAGTAATAAGTATTTAAAAAAGTGAAGAAGCAAAGTAAGAAAAGAAGATAGATTTTCAGTTTTAAGGAGTATGCTTTGAGAAGTAATAAGTATTTAAAAAAGTGAAGAAGTAAAGTAAGAATAAAAGATAGATTTTCAGTTTTAAGGAGTATGCTTTGAGAAGTAATAAGTATTTAAAAAAGTGAAGAAGTAAAGTAAGAAAAGAAGATAGAATTTCAGTTTTAAGGAGTATGCTTTGAGAAGTAATAAATATTTAAAAAAGTGAAGAAGTAAAGTAAGAAAAGAAGATAGAATTTCAGTTTTAAGGAGT
The DNA here is from genome assembly GCA_946699065.1 of Loxodes magnus. Lineage (NCBI taxonomy): Eukaryota > Ciliophora > Karyorelictea > Loxodida > Loxodidae > Loxodes > Loxodes magnus. The sequence continues at coordinate 56,898 of CAMPDV010002751.1, forward strand.
ATGCATTGAGAAGTAATAAGTATTTAGAAAAGTGAAGAAGCAAAGTAAGAAAAGAAGATAGAATTTCAGTTTTAAGGAGTATGCTTTGAGAAGTAATAAGTATTTATAAAAGATAAGAAGTAAAGTAAGAAAAGAAGATAGAATTTCAGTTTTAAGGAGTATGCTTTGAGAAGTAATAAGTATTTAGAAAAGTGAAGAAGTAAAGTAAGAAAAGAAGATAGAATTTCAGTTTTAAGGAGTATGCTTTGAGAAGTAATAAGTATTTAAAAAAGTGAAGAAGTAAAGTAAGAAAAGAAGATAGAATTTTTGTTTTAAGGAGTATGCTTTGAGAAGTAATAAGTATTTAAAAAAGTGAAGAAGTAAAGTAAGAAAAGAAGATAGAATTTCAGTTTTAAGGAGTATGCTTTGAGAAGTAATAAGTATTTATAAAAGATAAGAAGTAAAGTAAGAAGATAGAATTTCAGTTTTAAGGAGTATGCTTTGAGAAGTAATAAGTATTTAGAAAAGTGAAGAAGTAAAGTAAGAAAATAAGTTAGAATTTCAGTTTTAAGGAGTATGCTTTGAGAAGTAATAAGTATTTAAAAAAGTGAAGAAGTAAAGTAAGAATAAAAGATAGAATTTCAGTTTTAAGGAGTATGCTTTTAGAAGTAATAAGTATTTAAAAAAGTGAAGAAGTAAAGTAAGAAAAGAAGATAGAATTTCAGTTTTAAGGAGTATGCTTTGAGAAGTAATAAGTATTTAGAAAAGTGAAGAAGTAAAGTAAGAAAATAAGTTAGAATTTCAGTTTTAAGGAGTATGCTTTGAGAAGTAATAAGTATTTAAAAAAGTGAAGAAGTAAAGTAAGAAAAGAAGATAGATTTTCAGTTTTAAGGAGTATGCTTTGAGAAGTAATAAGTATTTAGAAAAATGAAGAAGTAAAGTAAGAAAAGAAGATAGAATTTCAGTTTTAAGGAGTATGCTTTGAGAAGTAATAAGTATTTAAAAATGTGAAGAAGCAAAGTAAAAAAAGAAGATAGAATTTCAGTTTTAAGGAGTATGCTTTGAGAAGTAATAAGTATTTATAAAAGATAAGAAGCAAATTAAGAAAATAAGTTAGAATTTCAGTTTTAAGGAGTAT
>CAMPDV010002752.1:0-54058 GCA_946699065.1 Loxodes magnus
AGTATGCTTTGAGAAGTAATAAGTGTTTAGAAAAGTGAAGAAGTGAAGTAAGAAAAGAATATCTAATGATAAGTATTCGTGGCAAGCACTAAAATATAAGTTAGAATATCCAAAATGTTAGTAATAATATAATAATTACGAATCTGTATTCAGTTTGTCAAGATATGCTTGTAGATGAAAGTTAGCCTATAGAAAAGTGAAGAAGTAAAGTAAGAAAAGAAGATAGAATTTCAGTTTTAAGGAGTATGCTTTGAGAAGTAATAAGTATTTAGAAAAGTGAAGAAGTGAAGTAAGAAAAGAATATCTAATGATAAGTTTTCGTAGCAAGCACTAAAATATAAGTTAGAATATCCAAAATGTTAGTAATAATATAATAATTACGAATCTGTATTCAGTTTGTCAAGATATGCTTGTAGATGAAAGTTAGCCTATAGAAAAGTGAAGAAGTAAAGTAAGAAAAGAAGATAGAATTTCAGTTTTAAGGAGTATGCTTTGAGAAGTAATAAGTATTTAGAAAAGTGAAGAAGTGAAGTAAGAAAAGAATATCTAATGATAAGTTTTCGTAGCAAGCACTAAAATATAAGTTAGAATATCCAAAATGTTAGTAATAATATAATAATTACGAATCTGTATTCAGTTTGTCAAGATATGCTTGTAGATGAAAGTTAGCCTATAGAAAAGTGAAGAAGTAAAGTAAGAAAAGAAGATAGAATTTCAGTTTTAAGGAGTATGCTTTGAGAAGTAATAAGTATTTAGAAAAGTGAAGAAGTGAAGTAAGAAAAGAATATCTAATGATAAGTATTCGTGGCAAGCACTAAAATATAAGTTAGAATATCCAAAATGTTAGTAATAATATAATAATTACGAATCTGTATTCAGTTTGTCAAGATATGCTTGTAGATGAAAGTTAGCCTATAGAAAAGTGAAGAAGTAAAGTAAGAAAAGAAGATAGAATTTCAGTTTTAAGGAGTATGCTTTGAGAAGTAATAAGTATTTAGAAAAGTGAAGAAGTGAAGTAAGAAAAGAATATCTAATGATAAGTTTTCGTAGCAAGCACTAAAATATAAGTTAGAATATCCAAAATGTTAGTAATAATATAATAATTACGAATCTGTATTCAGTTTGTCAAGATATGCTTGTAGATGAAAGTTAGCCTATAGAAAAGTGAAGAAGTAAAGTAAGAAAAGAAGATAGAATTTCAGTTTTAAGGAGTATGCTTTGAGAAGTAATAAGTATTTAGAAAAGTGAAGAAGTGAAGTAAGAAAAGAATATCTAATGATAAGTATTCGTGGCAAGCACTAAAATATAAGTTAGAATATCCAAAATGTTAGTAATAATATAATAATTACGAATCTGTATTCAGTTTGTCAAGATATGCTTGTAGATGAAAGTTAGCCTATAGAAAAGTGAAGAAGTAAAGTAAGAAAAGAAGATGGAGTTTCAGATTTAAGGAGTATGCTTTGAGAAGTAATAAGTGTTTAGAAAAGTGAAGAAGTGAAGTAAGAAAAGAATATCTAATGATAAGTATTCGTGGCAAGCACTAAAATATAAGTTAGAATATCCAAAATGTTAGTAATAATATAATAATTACGAATCTGTATTCAGTTTGTCAAGATATGCTTGTAGATGAAAGTTAGCCTATAGAAAAGTGAAGAAGTAAAGTAAGAAAAGAAGATGGAGTTTCAGATTTAAGGAGTATGCTTTGAGAAGTAATAAGTGTTTAGAAAAGTGAAGAAGTGAAGTAGGAAAAGAAGATAGAGTTTCAGTTTTAAGGAGTATGCTTTGAGAAGTAATAAGTGTTTAGAAAAGTGAAGAAGTGAAGTAAGAAAAGAATATCTAATGATAAGTATTCGTGGCAAGCACTAAAATATAAGTTAGAATATCCAAAATGTTAGTAATAATATAATAATTACGAATCTGTATTCAGTTTGTCAAGATATGCTTGTAGATGAAAGTTAGCCTATAGAAAAGTGAAGAAGTAAAGTAAGAAAAGAAGATGGAGTTTCAGATTTAAGGAGTATGCTTTGAGAAGTAATAAGTGTTTAGAAAAGTGAAGAAGTGAAGTAGGAAAAGAAGATAGAGTTTCAGTTTTAAGGAGTATGCTTTGAGAAGTAATAAGTGTTTAGAAAAGTGAAGAAGTGAAGTAGGAAAAGAAGATAGAGTTTCAGTTTTAAGGAGTATGCTTTGAGAAGTAATAAGTATTTAGAAAAGTGAAGAAGTGAAGTAAGAAAAGAATATCTAATGATAAGTATTCGTGGCAAGCACTAAAATATAAGTTAGAATATCCAAAATGTTAGTAATAATATAATAATTACGAATCTGTATTCAGTTTGTCAAGATATGCTTGTAGATGAAAGTTAGCCTATAGAAAAGTGAAGAAGTAAAGTAAGAAAAGAAGATGGAGTTTCAGATTTAAGGAGTATGCTTTGAGAAGTAATAAGTGTTTAGAAAAGTGAAGAAGTGAAGTAGGAAAAGAAGATAGAGTTTCAGTTTTAAGGAGTATGCTTTGAGAAGTAATAAGTGTTTAGAAAAGTGAAGAAGTGAAGTAGGAAAAGAAGATAGAGTTTCAGTTTTAAGGAGTATGCTTTGAGAAGTAATAAGTATTTAGAAAAGTGAAGAAGTGAAGTAAGAAAAGAATATCTAATGATAAGTATTCGTGGCAAGCACTAAAATATAAGTTAGAATATCCAAAATGTTAGTAATAATATAATAATTACGAATCTGTATTCAGTTTGTCAAGATATGCTTGTAGATGAAAGTTAGCCTATAGAAAAGTGAAGAAGTAAAGTAAGAAAAGAAGATAGAATTTCAGTTTTAAGGAGTATGCTTTGAGAAGTAATAAGTATTTAGAAAAGTGAAGAAGTGAAGTAAGAAAAGAATATCTAATGATAAGTATTCGTGGCAAGCACTAAAATATAAGTTAGAATATTCAAAATGTTAGTAATAATATAATAATTACGAATCTGTATTCAGTTTGTCAAGATATGCTTGTAGATGAAAGTTAGCCTATAGAAAAGTGAAGAAGTAAAGTAAGAAAAGAAGATAGAATTTCAGTTTTAAGGAGTATGCTTTGAGAAGTAATAAGTATTTAGAAAAGTGAAGAAGTGAAGTAAGAAAAGAATATCTAATGATAAGTATTCGTGGCAAGCACTAAAATATAAGTTAGAATATCCAAAATGTTAGTAATAATATAATAATTACGAATCTGTATTCAGTTTGTCAAGATATGCTTGTAGATGAAAGTTAGCCTATAGAAAAGTGAAGAAGTAAAGTAAGAAAAGAAGATAGAGTTTCAGTTTTAAGGAGTATGCTTTGAGAAGTAATAAGTGTTTAGAAAAGTGAAGAAGTGAAGTAAGAAAAGAATATCTAATGATAAGTATTCGTGGCAAGCACTAAAATATAAGTTAGAATATCCAAAATGTTAGTAATAATATAATAATTACGAATCTGTATTCAGTTTGTCAAGATATGCTTGTAGATGAAAGTTAGCCTATAGAAAAGTGAAGAAGTAAAGTAAGAAAAGAAGATAGAATTTCAGTTTTAAGGAGTATGCTTTGAGAAGTAATAAGTATTTAGAAAAGTGAAGAAGTGAAGTAAGAAAAGAATATCTAATGATAAGTATTCGTGGCAAGCACTAAAATATAAGTTAGAATATTCAAAATGTTAGTAATAATATAATAATTACGAATCTGTATTCAGTTTGTCAAGATATGCTTGTAGATGAAAGTTAGCCTATAGAAAAGTGAAGAAGTAAAGTAAGAAAAGAAGATGGAGTTTCAGATTTAAGGAGTATGCTTTGAGAAGTAATAAGTGTTTAGAAAAGTGAAGAAGTGAAGTAGGAAAAGAAGATAGAGTTTCAGTTTTAAGGAGTATGCTTTGAGAAGTAATAAGTATTTAGAAAAGTGAAGAAGTGAAGTAAGAAAAGAATATCTAATGATAAGTATTCGTGGCAAGCACTAAAATATAAGTTAGAATATTCAAAATGTTAGTAATAATATAATAATTACGAATCTGTATTCAGTTTGTCAAGATATGCTTGTAGATGAAAGTTAGCCTATAGAAAAGTGAAGAAGTAAAGTAAGAAAAGAAGATGGAGTTTCAGATTTAAGGAGTATGCTTTGAGAAGTAATAAGTGTTTAGAAAAGTGAAGAAGTGAAGTAGGAAAAGAAGATAGAGTTTCAGTTTTAAGGAGTATGCTTTGAGAAGTAATAAGTGTTTAGAAAAGTGAAGAAGTGAAGTAAGAAAAGAATATCTAATGATAAGTATTCGTGGCAAGCACTAAAATATAAGTTAGAATATCCAAAATGTTAGTAATAATATAATAATTACGAATCTGTATTCAGTTTGTCAAGATATGCTTGTAGATGAAAGTTAGCCTATAGAAAAGTGAAGAAGTAAAGTAAGAAAAGAAGATGGAGTTTCAGATTTAAGGAGTATGCTTTGAGAAGTAATAAGTGTTTAGAAAAGTGAAGAAGTGAAGTAGGAAAAGAAGATAGAGTTTCAGTTTTAAGGAGTATGCTTTGAGAAGTAATAAGTATTTAGAAAAGTGAAGAAGTGAAGTAAGAAAAGAATATCTAATGATAAGTATTCGTGGCAAGCACTAAAATATAAGTTAGAATATCCAAAATGTTAGTAATAATATAATAATTACGAATCTGTATTCAGTTTGTCAAGATATGCTTGTAGATGAAAGTTAGCCTATAGAAAAGTGAAGAAGTAAAGTAAGAAAAGAAGATGGAGTTTCAGATTTAAGGAGTATGCTTTGAGAAGTAATAAGTGTTTAGAAAAGTGAAGAAGTGAAGTAGGAAAAGAAGATAGAGTTTCAGTTTTAAGGAGTATGCTTTGAGAAGTAATAAGTGTTTAGAAAAGTGAAGAAGTGAAGTAGGAAAAGAAGATAGAGTTTCAGTTTTAAGGAGTATGCTTTGAGAAGTAATAAGTATTTAGAAAAGTGAAGAAGTGAAGTAAGAAAAGAATATCTAATGATAATATTCGTGGCAAGCACTAAAATATAAGTTAGAATATCCAAAATGTTAGTAATAATATAATAATTACGAATCTGTATTCAGTTTGTCAAGATATGCTTGTAGATGAAAGTTAGCCTATAGAAAAGTGAAGAAGTAAAGTAAGAAAAGAAGATAGAATTTCAGTTTTAAGGAGTATGCTTTGAGAAGTAATAAGTATTTAGAAAAGTGAAGAAGTGAAGTAAGAAAAGAATATCTAATGATAAGTTTTCGTAGCAAGCACTAAAATATAAGTTAGAATATCCAAAATGTTAGTAATAATATAATAATTACGAATCTGTATTCAGTTTGTCAAGATATGCTTGTAGATGAAAGTTAGCCTATAGAAAAGTGAAGAAGTAAAGTAAGAAAAGAAGATAGAATTTCAGTTTTAAGGAGTATGCTTTGAGAAGTAATAAGTATTTAGAAAAGTGAAGAAGTGAAGTAAGAAAAGAATATCTAATGATAAGTATTCGTGGCAAGCACTAAAATATAAGTTAGAATATCCAAAATGTTAGTAATAATATAATAATTACGAATCTGTATTCAGTTTGTCAAGATATGCTTGTAGATGAAAGTTAGCCTATAGAAAAGTGAAGAAGTAAAGTAAGAAAAGAAGATGGAGTTTCAGATTTAAGGAGTATGCTTTGAGAAGTAATAAGTGTTTAGAAAAGTGAAGAAGTGAAGTAGGAAAAGAAGATAGAGTTTCAGTTTTAAGGAGTATGCTTTGAGAAGTAATAAGTGTTTAGAAAAGTGAAGAAGTGAAGTAGGAAAAGAAGATAGAGTTTCAGTTTTAAGGAGTATGCTTTGAGAAGTAATAAGTATTTAGAAAAGTGAAGAAGTGAAGTAAGAAAAGAATATCTAATGATAATATTCGTGGCAAGCACTAAAATATAAGTTAGAATATCCAAAATGTTAGTAATAATATAATAATTACGAATCTGTATTCAGTTTGTCAAGATATGCTTGTAGATGAAAGTTAGCCTATAGAAAAGTGAAGAAGTAAAGTAAGAAAAGAAGATGGAGTTTCAGATTTAAGGAGTATGCTTTGAGAAGTAATAAGTGTTTAGAAAAGTGAAGAAGTGAAGTAGGAAAAGAAGATAGAGTTTCAGTTTTAAGGAGTATGCTTTGAGAAGTAATAAGTATTTAGAAAAGTGAAGAAGTGAAGTAAGAAAAGAATATCTAATGATAAGTATTCGTGGCAAGCACTAAAATATAAGTTAGAATATTCAAAATGTTAGTAATAATATAATAATTACGAATCTGTATTCAGTTTGTCAAGATATGCTTGTAGATGAAAGTTAGCCTATAGAAAAGTGAAGAAGTAAAGTAAGAAAAGAAGATGGAGTTTCAGATTTAAGGAGTATGCTTTGAGAAGTAATAAGTGTTTAGAAAAGTGAAGAAGTGAAGTAGGAAAAGAAGATAGAGTTTCAGTTTTAAGGAGTATGCTTTGAGAAGTAATAAGTATTTAGAAAAGTGAAGAAGTGAAGTAGGAAAAGAAGATAGAGTTTCAGTTTTAAGGAGTATGCTTTGAGAAGTAATAAGTGTTTAGAAAAGTGAAGAAGTGAAGTAGGAAAAGAAGATAGAGTTTCAGTTTTAAGGAGTATGCTTTGAGAAGTAATAAGTATTTAGAAAAGTGAAGAAGTGAAGTAAGAAAAGAATATCTAATGATAATATTCGTGGCAAGCACTAAAATATAAGTTAGAATATCCAAAATGTTAGTAATAATATAATAATTACGAATCTGTATTCAGTTTGTCAAGATATGCTTGTAGATGAAAGTTAGCCTATAGAAAAGTGAAGAAGTAAAGTAAGAAAAGAAGATGGAGTTTCAGATTTAAGGAGTATGCTTTGAGAAGTAATAAGTGTTTAGAAAAGTGAAGAAGTGAAGTAGGAAAAGAAGATAGAGTTTCAGTTTTAAGGAGTATGCTTTGAGAAGTAATAAGTGTTTAGAAAAGTGAAGAAGTGAAGTAAGAAAAGAATATCTAATGATAAGTATTCGTGGCAAGCACTAAAATATAAGTTAGAATATCCAAAATGTTAGTAATAATATAATAATTACGAATCTGTATTCAGTTTGTCAAGATATGCTTGTAGATGAAAGTTAGCCTATAGAAAAGTGAAGAAGTAAAGTAAGAAAAGAAGATGGAGTTTCAGATTTAAGGAGTATGCTTTGAGAAGTAATAAGTGTTTAGAAAAGTGAAGAAGTGAAGTAGGAAAAGAAGATAGAGTTTCAGTTTTAAGGAGTATGCTTTGAGAAGTAATAAGTGTTTAGAAAAGTGAAGAAGTGAAGTAGGAAAAGAAGATAGAGTTTCAGTTTTAAGGAGTATGCTTTGAGAAGTAATAAGTATTTAGAAAAGTGAAGAAGTGAAGTAAGAAAAGAATATCTAATGATAAGTATTCGTGGCAAGCACTAAAATATAAGTTAGAATATCCAAAATGTTAGTAATAATATAATAATTACGAATCTGTATTCAGTTTGTCAAGATATGCTTGTAGATGAAAGTTAGCCTATAGAAAAGTGAAGAAGTAAAGTAAGAAAAGAAGATGGAGTTTCAGATTTAAGGAGTATGCTTTGAGAAGTAATAAGTGTTTAGAAAAGTGAAGAAGTGAAGTAGGAAAAGAAGATAGAGTTTCAGTTTTAAGGAGTATGCTTTGAGAAGTAATAAGTGTTTAGAAAAGTGAAGAAGTGAAGTAGGAAAAGAAGATAGAGTTTCAGTTTTAAGGAGTATGCTTTGAGAAGTAATAAGTATTTAGAAAAGTGAAGAAGTGAAGTAAGAAAAGAATATCTAATGATAATATTCGTGGCAAGCACTAAAATATAAGTTAGAATATCCAAAATGTTAGTAATAATATAATAATTACGAATCTGTATTCAGTTTGTCAAGATATGCTTGTAGATGAAAGTTAGCCTATAGAAAAGTGAAGAAGTAAAGTAAGAAAAGAAGATGGAGTTTCAGATTTAAGGAGTATGCTTTGAGAAGTAATAAGTGTTTAGAAAAGTGAAGAAGTGAAGTAGGAAAAGAAGATAGAGTTTCAGTTTTAAGGAGTATGCTTTGAGAAGTAATAAGTATTTAGAAAAGTGAAGAAGTGAAGTAAGAAAAGAATATCTAATGATAAGTATTCGTGGCAAGCACTAAAATATAAGTTAGAATATTCAAAATGTTAGTAATAATATAATAATTACGAATCTGTATTCAGTTTGTCAAGATATGCTTGTAGATGAAAGTTAGCCTATAGAAAAGTGAAGAAGTAAAGTAAGAAAAGAAGATGGAGTTTCAGATTTAAGGAGTATGCTTTGAGAAGTAATAAGTGTTTAGAAAAGTGAAGAAGTGAAGTAGGAAAAGAAGATAGAGTTTCAGTTTTAAGGAGTATGCTTTGAGAAGTAATAAGTATTTAGAAAAGTGAAGAAGTGAAGTAAGAAAAGAATATCTAATGATAAGTATTCGTGGCAAGCACTAAAATATAAGTTAGAATATTCAAAATGTTAGTAATAATATAATAATTACGAATCTGTATTCAGTTTGTCAAGATATGCTTGTAGATGAAAGTTAGCCTATAGAAAAGTGAAGAAGTAAAGTAAGAAAAGAAGATGGAGTTTCAGATTTAAGGAGTATGCTTTGAGAAGTAATAAGTGTTTAGAAAAGTGAAGAAGTGAAGTAGGAAAAGAAGATAGAGTTTCAGTTTTAAGGAGTATGCTTTGAGAAGTAATAAGTGTTTAGAAAAGTGAAGAAGTGAAGTAAGAAAAGAATATCTAATGATAAGTATTCGTGGCAAGCACTAAAATATAAGTTAGAATATCCAAAATGTTAGTAATAATATAATAATTACGAATCTGTATTCAGTTTGTCAAGATATGCTTGTAGATGAAAGTTAGCCTATAGAAAAGTGAAGAAGTAAAGTAAGAAAAGAAGATGGAGTTTCAGATTTAAGGAGTATGCTTTGAGAAGTAATAAGTGTTTAGAAAAGTGAAGAAGTGAAGTAGGAAAAGAAGATAGAGTTTCAGTTTTAAGGAGTATGCTTTGAGAAGTAATAAGTATTTAGAAAAGTGAAGAAGTGAAGTAAGAAAAGAATATCTAATGATAAGTATTCGTGGCAAGCACTAAAATATAAGTTAGAATATCCAAAATGTTAGTAATAATATAATAATTACGAATCTGTATTCAGTTTGTCAAGATATGCTTGTAGATGAAAGTTAGCCTATAGAAAAGTGAAGAAGTAAAGTAAGAAAAGAAGATGGAGTTTCAGATTTAAGGAGTATGCTTTGAGAAGTAATAAGTGTTTAGAAAAGTGAAGAAGTGAAGTAGGAAAAGAAGATAGAGTTTCAGTTTTAAGGAGTATGCTTTGAGAAGTAATAAGTGTTTAGAAAAGTGAAGAAGTGAAGTAGGAAAAGAAGATAGAGTTTCAGTTTTAAGGAGTATGCTTTGAGAAGTAATAAGTATTTAGAAAAGTGAAGAAGTGAAGTAAGAAAAGAATATCTAATGATAATATTCGTGGCAAGCACTAAAATATAAGTTAGAATATCCAAAATGTTAGTAATAATATAATAATTACGAATCTGTATTCAGTTTGTCAAGATATGCTTGTAGATGAAAGTTAGCCTATAGAAAAGTGAAGAAGTAAAGTAAGAAAAGAAGATAGAATTTCAGTTTTAAGGAGTATGCTTTGAGAAGTAATAAGTATTTAGAAAAGTGAAGAAGTGAAGTAAGAAAAGAATATCTAATGATAAGTTTTCGTAGCAAGCACTAAAATATAAGTTAGAATATCCAAAATGTTAGTAATAATATAATAATTACGAATCTGTATTCAGTTTGTCAAGATATGCTTGTAGATGAAAGTTAGCCTATAGAAAAGTGAAGAAGTAAAGTAAGAAAAGAAGATAGAATTTCAGTTTTAAGGAGTATGCTTTGAGAAGTAATAAGTATTTAGAAAAGTGAAGAAGTGAAGTAAGAAAAGAATATCTAATGATAAGTATTCGTGGCAAGCACTAAAATATAAGTTAGAATATCCAAAATGTTAGTAATAATATAATAATTACGAATCTGTATTCAGTTTGTCAAGATATGCTTGTAGATGAAAGTTAGCCTATAGAAAAGTGAAGAAGTAAAGTAAGAAAAGAAGATGGAGTTTCAGATTTAAGGAGTATGCTTTGAGAAGTAATAAGTGTTTAGAAAAGTGAAGAAGTGAAGTAGGAAAAGAAGATAGAGTTTCAGTTTTAAGGAGTATGCTTTGAGAAGTAATAAGTGTTTAGAAAAGTGAAGAAGTGAAGTAGGAAAAGAAGATAGAGTTTCAGTTTTAAGGAGTATGCTTTGAGAAGTAATAAGTATTTAGAAAAGTGAAGAAGTGAAGTAAGAAAAGAATATCTAATGATAATATTCGTGGCAAGCACTAAAATATAAGTTAGAATATCCAAAATGTTAGTAATAATATAATAATTACGAATCTGTATTCAGTTTGTCAAGATATGCTTGTAGATGAAAGTTAGCCTATAGAAAAGTGAAGAAGTAAAGTAAGAAAAGAAGATAGAATTTCAGTTTTAAGGAGTATGCTTTGAGAAGTAATAAGTATTTAGAAAAGTGAAGAAGTGAAGTAAGAAAAGAATATCTAATGATAAGTTTTCGTAGCAAGCACTAAAATATAAGTTAGAATATCCAAAATGTTAGTAATAATATAATAATTACGAATCTGTATTCAGTTTGTCAAGATATGCTTGTAGATGAAAGTTAGCCTATAGAAAAGTGAAGAAGTAAAGTAAGAAAAGAAGATAGAATTTCAGTTTTAAGGAGTATGCTTTGAGAAGTAATAAGTATTTAGAAAAGTGAAGAAGTGAAGTAAGAAAAGAATATCTAATGATAAGTATTCGTGGCAAGCACTAAAATATAAGTTAGAATATCCAAAATGTTAGTAATAATATAATAATTACGAATCTGTATTCAGTTTGTCAAGATATGCTTGTAGATGAAAGTTAGCCTATAGAAAAGTGAAGAAGTAAAGTAAGAAAAGAAGATGGAGTTTCAGATTTAAGGAGTATGCTTTGAGAAGTAATAAGTGTTTAGAAAAGTGAAGAAGTGAAGTAAGAAAAGAATATCTAATGATAAGTATTCGTGGCAAGCACTAAAATATAAGTTAGAATATCCAAAATGTTAGTAATAATATAATAATTACGAATCTGTATTCAGTTTGTCAAGATATGCTTGTAGATGAAAGTTAGCCTATAGAAAAGTGAAGAAGTAAAGTAAGAAAAGAAGATGGAGTTTCAGATTTAAGGAGTATGCTTTGAGAAGTAATAAGTGTTTAGAAAAGTGAAGAAGTGAAGTAGGAAAAGAAGATAGAGTTTCAGTTTTAAGGAGTATGCTTTGAGAAGTAATAAGTGTTTAGAAAAGTGAAGAAGTGAAGTAAGAAAAGAATATCTAATGATAAGTATTCGTGGCAAGCACTAAAATATAAGTTAGAATATCCAAAATGTTAGTAATAATATAATAATTACGAATCTGTATTCAGTTTGTCAAGATATGCTTGTAGATGAAAGTTAGCCTATAGAAAAGTGAAGAAGTAAAGTAAGAAAAGAAGATGGAGTTTCAGATTTAAGGAGTATGCTTTGAGAAGTAATAAGTGTTTAGAAAAGTGAAGAAGTGAAGTAGGAAAAGAAGATAGAGTTTCAGTTTTAAGGAGTATGCTTTGAGAAGTAATAAGTGTTTAGAAAAGTGAAGAAGTGAAGTAAGAAAAGAATATCTAATGATAAGTATTCGTGGCAAGCACTAAAATATAAGTTAGAATATCCAAAATGTTAGTAATAATATAATAATTACGAATCTGTATTCAGTTTGTCAAGATATGCTTGTAGATGAAAGTTAGCCTATAGAAAAGTGAAGAAGTAAAGTAAGAAAAGAAGATGGAGTTTCAGATTTAAGGAGTATGCTTTGAGAAGTAATAAGTGTTTAGAAAAGTGAAGAAGTGAAGTAGGAAAAGAAGATAGAGTTTCAGTTTTAAGGAGTATGCTTTGAGAAGTAATAAGTGTTTAGAAAAGTGAAGAAGTGAAGTAAGAAAAGAATATCTAATGATAAGTATTCGTGGCAAGCACTAAAATATAAGTTAGAATATCCAAAATGTTAGTAATAATATAATAATTACGAATCTGTATTCAGTTTGTCAAGATATGCTTGTAGATGAAAGTTAGCCTATAGAAAAGTGAAGAAGTAAAGTAAGAAAAGAAGATGGAGTTTCAGATTTAAGGAGTATGCTTTGAGAAGTAATAAGTGTTTAGAAAAGTGAAGAAGTGAAGTAGGAAAAGAAGATAGAGTTTCAGTTTTAAGGAGTATGCTTTGAGAAGTAATAAGTGTTTAGAAAAGTGAAGAAGTGAAGTAGGAAAAGAAGATAGAGTTTCAGTTTTAAGGAGTATGCTTTGAGAAGTAATAAGTATTTAGAAAAGTGAAGAAGTGAAGTAAGAAAAGAATATCTAATGATAAGTATTCGTGGCAAGCACTAAAATATAAGTTAGAATATCCAAAATGTTAGTAATAATATAATAATTACGAATCTGTATTCAGTTTGTCAAGATATGCTTGTAGATGAAAGTTAGCCTATAGAAAAGTGAAGAAGTAAAGTAAGAAAAGAAGATGGAGTTTCAGATTTAAGGAGTATGCTTTGAGAAGTAATAAGTGTTTAGAAAAGTGAAGAAGTGAAGTAGGAAAAGAAGATAGAGTTTCAGTTTTAAGGAGTATGCTTTGAGAAGTAATAAGTGTTTAGAAAAGTGAAGAAGTGAAGTAGGAAAAGAAGATAGAGTTTCAGTTTTAAGGAGTATGCTTTGAGAAGTAATAAGTATTTAGAAAAGTGAAGAAGTGAAGTAAGAAAAGAATATCTAATGATAAGTATTCGTGGCAAGCACTAAAATATAAGTTAGAATATCCAAAATGTTAGTAATAATATAATAATTACGAATCTGTATTCAGTTTGTCAAGATATGCTTGTAGATGAAAGTTAGCCTATAGAAAAGTGAAGAAGTAAAGTAAGAAAAGAAGATAGAATTTCAGTTTTAAGGAGTATGCTTTGAGAAGTAATAAGTATTTAGAAAAGTGAAGAAGTGAAGTAAGAAAAGAATATCTAATGATAAGTATTCGTGGCAAGCACTAAAATATAAGTTAGAATATTCAAAATGTTAGTAATAATATAATAATTACGAATCTGTATTCAGTTTGTCAAGATATGCTTGTAGATGAAAGTTAGCCTATAGAAAAGTGAAGAAGTAAAGTAAGAAAAGAAGATGGAGTTTCAGATTTAAGGAGTATGCTTTGAGAAGTAATAAGTGTTTAGAAAAGTGAAGAAGTGAAGTAGGAAAAGAAGATAGAGTTTCAGTTTTAAGGAGTATGCTTTGAGAAGTAATAAGTATTTAGAAAAGTGAAGAAGTGAAGTAAGAAAAGAATATCTAATGATAAGTATTCGTGGCAAGCACTAAAATATAAGTTAGAATATTCAAAATGTTAGTAATAATATAATAATTACGAATCTGTATTCAGTTTGTCAAGATATGCTTGTAGATGAAAGTTAGCCTATAGAAAAGTGAAGAAGTAAAGTAAGAAAAGAAGATGGAGTTTCAGATTTAAGGAGTATGCTTTGAGAAGTAATAAGTGTTTAGAAAAGTGAAGAAGTGAAGTAGGAAAAGAAGATAGAGTTTCAGTTTTAAGGAGTATGCTTTGAGAAGTAATAAGTGTTTAGAAAAGTGAAGAAGTGAAGTAAGAAAAGAATATCTAATGATAAGTATTCGTGGCAAGCACTAAAATATAAGTTAGAATATCCAAAATGTTAGTAATAATATAATAATTACGAATCTGTATTCAGTTTGTCAAGATATGCTTGTAGATGAAAGTTAGCCTATAGAAAAGTGAAGAAGTAAAGTAAGAAAAGAAGATGGAGTTTCAGATTTAAGGAGTATGCTTTGAGAAGTAATAAGTGTTTAGAAAAGTGAAGAAGTGAAGTAGGAAAAGAAGATAGAGTTTCAGTTTTAAGGAGTATGCTTTGAGAAGTAATAAGTATTTAGAAAAGTGAAGAAGTGAAGTAAGAAAAGAATATCTAATGATAAGTATTCGTGGCAAGCACTAAAATATAAGTTAGAATATCCAAAATGTTAGTAATAATATAATAATTACGAATCTGTATTCAGTTTGTCAAGATATGCTTGTAGATGAAAGTTAGCCTATAGAAAAGTGAAGAAGTAAAGTAAGAAAAGAAGATGGAGTTTCAGATTTAAGGAGTATGCTTTGAGAAGTAATAAGTGTTTAGAAAAGTGAAGAAGTGAAGTAGGAAAAGAAGATAGAGTTTCAGTTTTAAGGAGTATGCTTTGAGAAGTAATAAGTGTTTAGAAAAGTGAAGAAGTGAAGTAGGAAAAGAAGATAGAGTTTCAGTTTTAAGGAGTATGCTTTGAGAAGTAATAAGTATTTAGAAAAGTGAAGAAGTGAAGTAAGAAAAGAATATCTAATGATAATATTCGTGGCAAGCACTAAAATATAAGTTAGAATATCCAAAATGTTAGTAATAATATAATAATTACGAATCTGTATTCAGTTTGTCAAGATATGCTTGTAGATGAAAGTTAGCCTATAGAAAAGTGAAGAAGTAAAGTAAGAAAAGAAGATAGAGTTTCAGTTTTAAGGAGTATGCTTTGAGAAGTAATAAGTGTTTAGAAAAGTGAAGAAGTGAAGTAAGAAAAGAATATCTAATGATAAGTATTCGTGGCAAGCACTAAAATATAAGTTAGAATATCCAAAATGTTAGTAATAATATAATAATTACGAATCTGTATTCAGTTTGTCAAGATATGCTTGTAGATGAAAGTTAGCCTATAGAAAAGTGAAGAAGTAAAGTAAGAAAAGAAGATAGAATTTCAGTTTTAAGGAGTATGCTTTGAGAAGTAATAAGTATTTAGAAAAGTGAAGAAGTGAAGTAAGAAAAGAATATCTAATGATAAGTATTCGTGGCAAGCACTAAAATATAAGTTAGAATATTCAAAATGTTAGTAATAATATAATAATTACGAATCTGTATTCAGTTTGTCAAGATATGCTTGTAGATGAAAGTTAGCCTATAGAAAAGTGAAGAAGTAAAGTAAGAAAAGAAGATGGAGTTTCAGATTTAAGGAGTATGCTTTGAGAAGTAATAAGTGTTTAGAAAAGTGAAGAAGTGAAGTAGGAAAAGAAGATAGAGTTTCAGTTTTAAGGAGTATGCTTTGAGAAGTAATAAGTATTTAGAAAAGTGAAGAAGTGAAGTAAGAAAAGAATATCTAATGATAAGTATTCGTGGCAAGCACTAAAATATAAGTTAGAATATCCAAAATGTTAGTAATAATATAATAATTACGAATCTGTATTCAGTTTGTCAAGATATGCTTGTAGATGAAAGTTAGCCTATAGAAAAGTGAAGAAGTAAAGTAAGAAAAGAAGATGGAGTTTCAGATTTAAGGAGTATGCTTTGAGAAGTAATAAGTGTTTAGAAAAGTGAAGAAGTGAAGTAGGAAAAGAAGATAGAGTTTCAGTTTTAAGGAGTATGCTTTGAGAAGTAATAAGTGTTTAGAAAAGTGAAGAAGTGAAGTAGGAAAAGAAGATAGAGTTTCAGTTTTAAGGAGTATGCTTTGAGAAGTAATAAGTATTTAGAAAAGTGAAGAAGTGAAGTAAGAAAAGAATATCTAATGATAATATTCGTGGCAAGCACTAAAATATAAGTTAGAATATCCAAAATGTTAGTAATAATATAATAATTACGAATCTGTATTCAGTTTGTCAAGATATGCTTGTAGATGAAAGTTAGCCTATAGAAAAGTGAAGAAGTAAAGTAAGAAAAGAAGATAGCCTTTGAGAAGTAATAAGTGTTTAGAAAAGTGAAGAAGTGAAGTAGGAAAAGAAGATAGTTTAGAAAATGTGAAGAAGTAAAGTAGTAGAAAAGAAGATAGAGTTTCAGTTTTAAGGAGTATGCTTTGAGAAGTAATAAGTGTTTAGAAAAGTGAAGAAGTGAAGTAAGAAAGAATATCTAATGATAAGTATTCGTGGCAAGCACTAAAATATAAGTTAGAATATCCAAAATGTTAGTAATAATATAATAATTACGAATCTGTATTCAGTTTGTCAAGATATGCTTGTAGATGAAAGTTAGCCTATAGAAAAGTGAAGAAGTAAAGTAAGAAAAGAAGATGGAGTTTCAGATTTAAGGAGTATGCTTTGAGAAGTAATAAGTGTTTAGAAAAGTGAAGAAGTGAAGTAAGAAAAGAATATCTAATGATAAGTATTCGTGGCAAGCACTAAAATATAAGTTAGAATATCCAAAATGTTAGTAATAATATAATAATTACGAATCTGTATTCAGTTTGTCAAGATATGCTTGTAGATGAAAGTTAGCCTATAGAAAAGTGAAGAAGTAAAGTAAGAAAAGAAGATGGAGTTTCAGATTTAAGGAGTATGCTTTGAGAAGTAATAAGTGTTTAGAAAAGTGAAGAAGTGAAGTAGGAAAAGAAGTATAGAGTAGAATATCAGTAATTTTATTAGAAGTATGCTTTGAGAAGTAATAAGTGCCTATAGAAAAGTGAAGAAGTGAAGTAGGAAAAGAAGATAGAGTTTCAGTTTTAAGGAGTATGCTTTGAGAAGTAATAAGTATTTAGAAAAGTGAAGAAGTGAAGTAAGAAAAGAATATCTAATGATAATATTCGTGGCAAGCACTAAAATATAAGTTAGAATATCCAAAATGTTAGTAATAATATAATAATTACGAATCTGTATTCAGTTTGTCAAGATATGCTTGTAGATGAAAGTTAGCCTATAGAAAAGTGAAGAAGTAAAGTAAGAAAAGAAGATAGAGTTTCAGTTTTAAGGAGTATGCTTTGAGAAGTAATAAGTGTTTAGAAAAGTGAAGAAGTGAAGTAAGAAAAGAATATCTAATGATAAGTATTCGTGGCAAGCACTAAAATATAAGTTAGAATATCCAAAATGTTAGTAATAATATAATAATTACGAATCTGTATTCAGTTTGTCAAGATATGCTTGTAGATGAAAGTTAGCCTATAGAAAAGTGAAGAAGTAAAGTAAGAAAAGAAGATAGAATTTCAGTTTTAAGGAGTATGCTTTGAGAAGTAATAAGTATTTAGAAAAGTGAAGAAGTGAAGTAAGAAAAGAATATCTAATGATAAGTATTCGTGGCAAGCACTAAAATATAAGTTAGAATATTCAAAATGTTAGTAATAATATAATAATTACGAATCTGTATTCAGTTTGTCAAGATATGCTTGTAGATGAAAGTTAGCCTATAGAAAAGTGAAGAAGTAAAGTAAGAAAAGAAGATAGTTTCAGATTTAAGGAGTATGCTTTGAGAAGTAATAAGTGTTTAGAAAAGTGAAGAAGTGAAGTAGGAAAAGAAGATAGAGTTTCAGTTTTAAGGAGTATGCTTTGAGAAGTAATAAGTGTTTAGAAAAGTGAAGAAGTGAAGTAAGAAAAGAATATCTAATGATAAGTATTCGTGGCAAGCACTAAAATATAAGTTAGAATATCCAAAATGTTAGTAATAATATAATAATTACGAATCTGTATTCAGTTTGTCAAGATATGCTTGTAGATGAAAGTTAGCCTATAGAAAAGTGAAGAAGTAAAGTAAGAAAAGAAGATGGAGTTTCAGATTTAAGGAGTATGCTTTGAGAAGTAATAAGTGTTTAGAAAAGTGAAGAAGTGAAGTAGGAAAAGAAGATAGAGTTTCAGTTTTAAGGAGTATGCTTTGAGAAGTAATAAGTGTTTAGAAAAGTGAAGAAGTGAAGTAGGAAAAGAAGATAGAGTTTCAGTTTTAAGGAGTATGCTTTGAGAAGTAATAAGTATTTAGAAAAGTGAAGAAGTGAAGTAAGAAAAGAATATCTAATGATAAGTATTCGTGGCAAGCACTAAAATATAAGTTAGAATATCCAAAATGTTAGTAATAATATAATAATTACGAATCTGTATTCAGTTTGTCAAGATATGCTTGTAGATGAAAGTTAGCCTATAGAAAAGTGAAGAAGTAAAGTAAGAAAAGAAGATGGAGTTTCAGATTTAAGGAGTATGCTTTGAGAAGTAATAAGTGTTTAGAAAAGTGAAGAAGTGAAGTAGGAAAAGAAGATAGAGTTTCAGTTTTAAGGAGTATGCTTTGAGAAGTAATAAGTGTTTAGAAAAGTGAAGAAGTGAAGTAGGAAAAGAAGATAGAGTTTCAGTTTTAAGGAGTATGCTTTGAGAAGTAATAAGTATTTAGAAAAGTGAAGAAGTGAAGTAAGAAAAGAATATCTAATGATAATATTCGTGGCAAGCACTAAAATATAAGTTAGAATATCCAAAATGTTAGTAATAATATAATAATTACGAATCTGTATTCAGTTTGTCAAGATATGCTTGTAGATGAAAGTTAGCCTATAGAAAAGTGAAGAAGTAAAGTAAGAAAAGAAGATGGAGTTTCAGATTTAAGGAGTATGCTTTGAGAAGTAATAAGTGTTTAGAAAAGTGAAGAAGTGAAGTAGGAAAAGAAGATAGAGTTTCAGTTTTAAGGAGTATGCTTTGAGAAGTAATAAGTGTTTAGAAAAGTGAAGAAGTGAAGTAGGAAAAGAAGATAGAATTTCAGTTTTAAGGAGTATGCTTTGAGAAGTAATAAGTATTTAGAAAAGTGAAGAAGTGAAGTAAGAAAAGAATATCTAATGATAAGTTTTCGTAGCAAGCACTAAAATATAAGTTAGAATATCCAAAATGTTAGTAATAATATAATAATTACGAATCTGTATTCAGTTTGTCAAGATATGCTTGTAGATGAAAGTTAGCCTATAGAAAAGTGAAGAAGTAAAGTAAGAAAAGAAGATAGAATTTCAGTTTTAAGGAGTATGCTTTGAGAAGTAATAAGTATTTAGAAAAGTGAAGAAGTGAAGTAAGAAAAGAATATCTAATGATAAGTATTCGTGGCAAGCACTAAAATATAAGTTAGAATATCCAAAATGTTAGTAATAATATAATAATTACGAATCTGTATTCAGTTTGTCAAGATATGCTTGTAGATGAAAGTTAGCCTATAGAAAAGTGAAGAAGTAAAGTAAGAAAAGAAGATAGAATTTCAGTTTTAAGGAGTATGCTTTGAGAAGTAATAAGTATTTAGAAAAGTGAAGAAGTGAAGTAAGAAAAGAATATCTAATGATAAGTATTCGTGGCAAGCACTAAAATATAAGTTAGAATATCCAAAATGTTAGTAATAATATAATAATTACGAATCTGTATTCAGTTTGTCAAGATATGCTTGTAGATGAAAGTTAGCCTATAGAAAAGTGAAGAAGTAAAGTAAGAAAAGAAGATAGAATTTCAGTTTTAAGGAGTATGCTTTGAGAAGTAATAAGTATTTAGAAAAGTGAAGAAGTGAAGTAAGAAAAGAATATCTAATGATAAGTATTCGTGGCAAGCACTAAAATATAAGTTAGAATATCCAAAATGTTAGTAATAATATAATAATTACGAATCTGTATTCAGTTTGTCAAGATATGCTTGCCTATAGAAAATGAAAGTTAGTTTCCTATAGAATAAGTTTGAAGAGTAGCTTTAAAGTAGTGTTTAGAAAAGAAGATAGAATTTCAGTTTTAAGGAGTATGCTTTGAGAAGTAATAAGTATTTAGAAAAGTGAAGAAGTGAAGTAAGAAAAGAATATCTAATGATAAGTATTCGTGGCAAGCACTAAAATATAAGTTAGAATATCCAAAATGTTAGTAATAATATAATAATTACGAATCTGTATTCAGTTTGTCAAGATATGCTTGTAGATGAAAGTTAGCCTATAGAAAAGTGAAGAAGTAAAGTAAGAAAAGAAGATGGAGTTTCAGATTTAAGGAGTATGCTTTGAGAAGTAATAAGTGTTTAGAAAAGTGAAGAAGTGAAGTAGGAAAAGAAGATAGAGTTTCAGTTTTAAGGAGTATGCTTTGAGAAGTAATAAGTGTTTAGAAAAGTGAAGAAGTGATAAGTATTCGTGGCAAGCACTAAAATATAAGTTATAATAATTACGAATCTGTATTCAGTTTGTCAAGATATGCTTGTAGATGAAGTGAAGAAGTGAAGTAAGAAATGTTAGAATATCTAATGATAAGTATTCGTTTGGCAAGCACTAAAATATAAGTTAGCCTATAGAAAAGTGAAGAAGTAAAGTAAGAAAAGAAGATAGAATTTCAGTTTTAAGGAGTATGCTTTGAGAAGTAATAAGTATTTAGAAAAGTGAAGAAGTGAAGTAAGAAAAGAATATCTAATGATAAGTATTCGTGGCAAGCACTAAAATATAAGTTAGAATATTCAAAATGTTAGTAATAATATAATAATTACGAATCTGTATTCAGTTTGTCAAGATATGCTTGTAGATGAAAGTTAGCCTATAGAAAAGTGATAGATTTCAGTTTTAAGTAGCTTTAAGAAAAGAAGATGGAGTAAGAAAAGAATATCAGATTTAAGGAGTATGCTTTGAGAAGTATTCATAAGTGTTTAGAAAAGTGCCTATAGAAGTGAAGTAGGAAAAGAAGATAGAGTTTCAGTTTTAAGGAGTATGCTTTGAGAAGTAATAAGTGTTTAGAAAAGTGAAGAAGTGAAGTAAGAAAAGAATATCTAATGATAAGTATTCGTGGCAAGCACTAAAATATAAGTTAGAATATCCAAAATGTTAGTAATAATATAATAATTACGAATCTGTATTCAGTTTGTCAAGATATGTGAGAAGTAATAAGTATTTAGAAAAGTGAAGAAGTGAAGTTCAGAATATCTAATGATAAGTATTCGTGGCAAGCACTAAAATTAAGTTAGAATATTCAAAATGTTAGTAATAATATAATAATTACGAATCTGTATTCAGTTTGTCAAGATATGCTTGTAGATGAAAGTCAGTTATAGAAAAGTGAAGAAGTAAAGTAAGAAAAGAAGATGGAGTTTCAGATTTAAGGAGTATGCTTTGAGAAGTAATAAGTGTTTTAGAAAAGTGAAGAAGTGAAGTAGGAAAAGAAGATAGAGTTTCAGTTTTAAGGAGTATGCTTTGAGAAGTAATAAGTGTTTAGAAAAGTGAAGAAGTGAAGTAAGAAAAGAATATCTAATGATAAGTATTCGTGGCAAGCACTAAAATATAAGTTAGAATATCCAAAATGTTAGTAATAATATAATAATTACGAATCTGTATTCAGTTTGTCAAGATATGCTTGTAGATGAAAGTTAGCCTATAGAAAAGTGAAGAAGTAAAGTAAGAAAAGAAGATGGAGTTTCAGATTTAAGGAGTATGCTTTGAGAAGTAATAAGTGTTTAGAAAAGTGAAGAAGTGAAGTAGGAAAAGAAGATAGAGTTTCAGTTTTAAGGAGTATGCTTTGAGAAGTAATAAGTGTTTAGAAAAGTGAAGAAGTGAAGTAGGAAAAGAAGATAGAGTTTCAGTTTTAAGGAGTATGCTTTGAGAAGTAATAAGTATTTAGAAAAGTGAAGAAGTGAAGTAAGAAAAGAATATCTAATGATAAGTATTCGTGGCAAGCACTAAAATATAAGTTAGAATATCCAAAATGTTAGTAATAATATAATAATTACGAATCTGTATTCAGTTTGTCAAGATATGCTTGTAGATGAAAGTTAGCCTATAGAAAAGTGAAGAAGTAAAGTAAGAAAAGAAGATAGAATTTCAGTTTTAAGGAGTATGCTTTGAGAAGTAATAAGTATTTAGAAAAGTGAAGAAGTGAAGTAAGAAAAGAATATCTAATGATAAGTATTCGTGGCAAGCACTAAAATATAAGTTAGAATATTCAAAATGTTAGTAATAATATAATAATTACGAATCTGTATTCAGTTTGTCAAGATATGCTTGTAGATGAAAGTTAGCCTATAGAAAAGTGAAGAAGTAAAGTAAGAAAAGAAGATAGAGTTTCAGTTTTAAGGAGTATGCTTTGAGAAGTAATAAGTGTTTAGAAAAGTGAAGAAGTGAAGTAAGAAAAGAATATCTAATGATAAGTATTCGTGGCAAGCACTAAAATATAAGTTAGAATATCCAAAATGTTAGTAATAATATAATAATTACGAATCTGTATTCAGTTTGTCAAGATATGCTTGTAGATGAAAGTTAGCCTATAGAAAAGTGAAGAAGTAAAGTAAGAAAAGAAGATAGAATTTCAGTTTTAAGGAGTATGCTTTGAGAAGTAATAAGTATTTAGAAAAGTGAAGAAGTGAAGTAAGAAAAGAATATCTAATGATAAGTATTCGTGGCAAGCACTAAAATATAAGTTAGAATATCCAAAATGTTAGTAATAATATAATAATTACGAATCTGTATTCAGTTTGTCAAGATATGCTTGTAGATGAAAGTTAGCCTATAGAAAAGTGAAGAAGTAAAGTAAGAAAAGAAGATAGAATTTCAGTTTTAAGGAGTATGCTTTGAGAAGTAATAAGTATTTAGAAAAGTGAAGAAGTGAAGTAAGAAAAGAATATCTAATGATAAGTATTCGTGGCAAGCACTAAAATATAAGTTAGAATATCCAAAATGTTAGTAATAATATAATAATTACGAATCTGTATTCAGTTTGTCAAGATATGCTTGTAGATGAAAGTTAGCCTATAGAAAAGTGAAGAAGTAAAGTAGGAAAAGAAGATAGAGTTTCAGTTTTAAGGAGTATGCTTTGAGAAGTAATAAGTGTTTAGAAAAGTGAAGAAGTGAAGTAAGAAAAGAATATCTAATGATAAGTATTCGTGGCAAGCACTAAAATATAAGTTAGAATATCCAAAATGTTAGTAATAATATAATAATTACGAATCTGTATTCAGTTTGTCAAGATATGCTTGTAGATGAAAGTTAGCCTATAGAAAAGTGAAGAAGTAAAGTAGGAAAAGAAGATAGAGTTTCAGTTTTAAGGAGTATGCTTTGAGAAGTAATAAGTGTTTAGAAAAGTGAAGAAGTGAAGTAAGAAAAGAATATCTAATGATAAGTATTCGTGGCAAGCACTAAAATATAAGTTAGAATATCCAAAATGTTAGTAATAATATAATAATTACGAATCTGTATTCAGTTTGTCAAGATATGCTTGTAGATGAAAGTTAGCCTATAGAAAAGTGAAGAAGTAAAGTAAGAAAAGAAGATGGAGTTTCAGATTTAAGGAGTATGCTTTGAGAAGTAATAAGTGTTTAGAAAAGTGAAGAAGTGAAGTAGGAAAAGAAGATAGAGTTTCAGTTTTAAGGAGTATGCTTTGAGAAGTAATAAGTGTTTAGAAAAGTGAAGAAGTGAAGTAGGAAAAGAAGATAGAGTTTCAGTTTTAAGGAGTATGCTTTGAGAAGTAATAAGTATTTAGAAAAGTGAAGAAGTGAAGTAAGAAAAGAATATCTAATGATAAGTATTCGTGGCAAGCACTAAAATATAAGTTAGAATATCCAAAATGTTAGTAATAATATAATAATTACGAATCTGTATTCAGTTTGTCAAGATATGCTTGTAGATGAAAGTTAGCCTATAGAAAAGTGAAGAAGTAAAGTAAGAAAAGAAGATGGAGTTTCAGATTTAAGGAGTATGCTTTGAGAAGTAATAAGTGTTTAGAAAAGTGAAGAAGTGAAGTAGGAAAAGAAGATAGAGTTTCAGTTTTAAGGAGTATGCTTTGAGAAGTAATAAGTGTTTAGAAAAGTGAAGAAGTGAAGTAGGAAAAGAAGATAGAGTTTCAGTTTTAAGGAGTATGCTTTGAGAAGTAATAAGTATTTAGAAAAGTGAAGAAGTGAAGTAAGAAAAGAATATCTAATGATAAGTATTCGTGGCAAGCACTAAAATATAAGTTAGAATATCCAAAATGTTAGTAATAATATAATAATTACGAATCTGTATTCAGTTTGTCAAGATATGCTTGTAGATGAAAGTTAGCCTATAGAAAAGTGAAGAAGTAAAGTAAGAAAAGAAGATGGAGTTTCAGATTTAAGGAGTATGCTTTGAGAAGTAATAAGTGTTTAGAAAAGTGAAGAAGTGAAGTAGGAAAAGAAGATAGAGTTTCAGTTTTAAGGAGTATGCTTTGAGAAGTAATAAGTGTTTAGAAAAGTGAAGAAGTGAAGTAGGAAAAGAAGATAGAGTTTCAGTTTTAAGGAGTATGCTTTGAGAAGTAATAAGTATTTAGAAAAGTGAAGAAGTGAAGTAAGAAAAGAATATCTAATGATAAGTATTCGTGGCAAGCACTAAAATATAAGTTAGAATATCCAAAATGTTAGTAATAATATAATAATTACGAATCTGTATTCAGTTTGTCAAGATATGCTTGTAGATGAAAGTTAGCCTATAGAAAAGTGAAGAAGTAAAGTAAGAAAAGAAGATAGAATTTCAGTTTTAAGGAGTATGCTTTGAGAAGTAATAAGTATTTAGAAAAGTGAAGAAGTGAAGTAAGAAAAGAATATCTAATGATAAGTATTCGTGGCAAGCACTAAAATATAAGTTAGAATATTCAAAATGTTAGTAATAATATAATAATTACGAATCTGTATTCAGTTTGTCAAGATATGCTTGTAGATGAAAGTTAGCCTATAGAAAAGTGAAGAAGTAAAGTAAGAAAAGAAGATAGAATTTCAGTTTTAAGGGAGTATGCTTTGAGAAGTAATAAGTATTTAGAAAAGTGAAGAAGTGAAGTAAGAAAAGAATATCTAATGATAAGTATTCGTGGCAAGCACTAAAATATAAGTTAGAATATCCAAAATGTTAGTAATAATATAATAATTACGAATCTGTATTCAGTTTGTCAAGATATGCTTGTAGATGAAAGTTAGCCTATAGAAAAGTGAAGAAGTAAAGTAAGAAAAGAAGATAGAGTTTCAGTTTTAAGGAGTATGCTTTGAGAAGTAATAAGTGTTTAGAAAAGTGAAGAAGTGAAGTAAGAAAAGAATATCTAATGATAAGTATTCGTGGCAAGCACTAAAATATAAGTTAGAATATCCAAAATGTTAGTAATAATATAATAATTACGAATCTGTATTCAGTTTGTCAAGATATGCTTGTAGATGAAAGTTAGCCTATAGAAAAGTGAAGAAGTAAAGTAAGAAAAGAAGATGGAGTTTCAGATTTAAGGAGTATGCTTTGAGAAGTAATAAGTGTTTAGAAAAGTGAAGAAGTGAAGTAGGAAAAGAAGATAGAGTTTCAGTTTTAAGGAGTATGCTTTGAGAAGTAATAAGTGTTTAGAAAAGTGAAGAAGTGAAGTAGGAAAAGAAGATAGAGTTTCAGTTTTAAGGAGTATGCTTTGAGAAGTAATAAGTATTTAGAAAAGTGAAGAAGTGAAGTAAGAAAAGAATATCTAATGATAAGTATTCGTGGCAAGCACTAAAATATAAGTTAGAATATCCAAAATGTTAGTAATAATATAATAATTACGAATCTGTATTCAGTTTGTCAAGATATGCTTGTAGATGAAAGTTAGCCTATAGAAAAGTGAAGAAGTAAAGTAAGAAAAGAAGATGGAGTTTCAGATTTAAGGAGTATGCTTTGAGAAGTAATAAGTGTTTAGAAAAGTGAAGAAGTGAAGTAGGAAAAGAAGATAGAGTTTCAGTTTTAAGGAGTATGCTTTGAGAAGTAATAAGTGTTTAGAAAAGTGAAGAAGTGAAGTAGGAAAAGAAGATAGAGTTTCAGTTTTAAGGAGTATGCTTTGAGAAGTAATAAGTATTTAGAAAAGTGAAGAAGTGAAGTAAGAAAAGAATATCTAATGATAAGTATTCGTGGCAAGCACTAAAATATAAGTTAGAATATCCAAAATGTTAGTAATAATATAATAATTACGAATCTGTATTCAGTTTGTCAAGATATGCTTGTAGATGAAAGTTAGCCTATAGAAAAGTGAAGAAGTAAAGTAAGAAAAGAAGATAGAATTTCAGTTTTAAGGAGTATGCTTTGAGAAGTAATAAGTATTTAGAAAAGTGAAGAAGTGAAGTAAGAAAAGAATATCTAATGATAAGTATTCGTGGCAAGCACTAAAATATAAGTTAGAATATTCAAAATGTTAGTAATAATATAATAATTACGAATCTGTATTCAGTTTGTCAAGATATGCTTGTAGATGAAAGTTAGCCTATAGAAAAGTGAAGAAGTAAAGTAAGAAAAGAAGATAGAATTTCAGTTTTAAGGAGTATGCTTTGAGAAGTAATAAGTATTTAGAAAAGTGAAGAAGTGAAGTAAGAAAAGAATATCTAATGATAAGTATTCGTGGCAAGCACTAAAATATAAGTTAGAATATCCAAAATGTTAGTAATAATATAATAATTACGAATCTGTATTCAGTTTGTCAAGATATGCTTGTAGATGAAAGTTAGCCTATAGAAAAGTGAAGAAGTAAAGTAAGAAAAGAAGATAGAGTTTCAGTTTTAAGGAGTATGCTTTGAGAAGTAATAAGTGTTTAGAAAAGTGAAGAAGTGAAGTAAGAAAAGAATATCTAATGATAAGTATTCGTGGCAAGCACTAAAATATAAGTTAGAATATCCAAAATGTTAGTAATAATATAATAATTACGAATCTGTATTCAGTTTGTCAAGATATGCTTGTAGATGAAAGTTAGCCTATAGAAAAGTGAAGAAGTAAAGTAAGAAAAGAAGATAGAATTTCAGTTTTAAGGAGTATGCTTTGAGAAGTAATAAGTATTTAGAAAAGTGAAGAAGTGAAGTAAGAAAAGAATATCTAATGATAAGTATTCGTGGCAAGCACTAAAATATAAGTTAGAATATTCAAAATGTTAGTAATAATATAATAATTACGAATCTGTATTCAGTTTGTCAAGATATGCTTGTAGATGAAAGTTAGCCTATAGAAAAGTGAAGAAGTAAAGTAAGAAAAGAAGATGGAGTTTCAGATTTAAGGAGTATGCTTTGAGAAGTAATAAGTGTTTAGAAAAGTGAAGAAGTGAAGTAGGAAAAGAAGATAGAGTTTCAGTTTTAAGGAGTATGCTTTGAGAAGTAATAAGTGTTTAGAAAAGTGAAGAAGTGAAGTAAGAAAAGAATATCTAATGATAAGTATTCGTGGCAAGCACTAAAATATAAGTTAGAATATCCAAAATGTTAGTAATAATATAATAATTACGAATCTGTATTCAGTTTGTCAAGATATGCTTGTAGATGAAAGTTAGCCTATAGAAAAGTGAAGAAGTAAAGTAAGAAAAGAAGATGGAGTTTCAGATTTAAGGAGTATGCTTTGAGAAGTAATAAGTGTTTAGAAAAGTGAAGAAGTGAAGTAGGAAAAGAAGATAGAGTTTCAGTTTTAAGGAGTATGCTTTGAGAAGTAATAAGTGTTTAGAAAAGTGAAGAAGTGAAGTAGGAAAAGAAGATAGAGTTTCAGTTTTAAGGAGTATGCTTTGAGAAGTAATAAGTATTTAGAAAAGTGAAGAAGTGAAGTAAGAAAAGAATATCTAATGATAAGTATTCGTGGCAAGCACTAAAATATAAGTTAGAATATCCAAAATGTTAGTAATAATATAATAATTACGAATCTGTATTCAGTTTGTCAAGATATGCTTGTAGATGAAAGTTAGCCTATAGAAAAGTGAAGAAGTAAAGTAAGAAAAGAAGATAGAATTTCAGTTTTAAGGAGTATGCTTTGAGAAGTAATAAGTATTTAGAAAAGTGAAGAAGTGAAGTAAGAAAAGAATATCTAATGATAAGTATTCGTGGCAAGCACTAAAATATAAGTTAGAATATTCAAAATGTTAGTAATAATATAATAATTACGAATCTGTATTCAGTTTGTCAAGATATGCTTGTAGATGAAAGTTAGCCTATAGAAAAGTGAAGAAGTAAAGTAAGAAAAGAAGATAGAGTTTCAGTTTTAAGGAGTATGCTTTGAGAAGTAATAAGTGTTTAGAAAAGTGAAGAAGTGAAGTAAGAAAAGAATATCTAATGATAAGTATTCGTGGCAAGCACTAAAATATAAGTTAGAATATCCAAAATGTTAGTAATAATATAATAATTACGAATCTGTATTCAGTTTGTCAAGATATGCTTGTAGATGAAAGTTAGCCTATAGAAAAGTGAAGAAGTAAAGTAAGAAAAGAAGATAGAATTTCAGTTTTAAGGAGTATGCTTTGAGAAGTAATAAGTATTTAGAAAAGTGAAGAAGTGAAGTAAGAAAAAGAATATCTAATGATAAGTATTCGTGGCAAGCACTAAAATATAAGTTAGAATATCCAAAATGTTAGTAATAATATAATAATTACGAATCTGTATTCAGTTTGTCAAGATATGCTTGTAGATGAAAGTTAGCCTATAGAAAAGTGAAGAAGTAAAGTAAGAAAAGAAGATGGAGTTTCAGATTTAAGGAGTATGCTTTGAGAAGTAATAAGTGTTTAGAAAAGTGAAGAAGTGAAGTAGGAAAAGAAGATAGAGTTTCAGTTTTAAGGAGTATGCTTTGAGAAGTAATAAGTGTTTAGAAAAGTGAAGAAGTGAAGTAAGAAAAGAATATCTAATGATAAGTATTCGTGGCAAGCACTAAAATATAAGTTAGAATATCCAAAATGTTAGTAATAATATAATAATTACGAATCTGTATTCAGTTTGTCAAGATATGCTTGTAGATGAAAGTTAGCCTATAGAAAAGTGAAGAAGTAAAGTAAGAAAAGAAGATGGAGTTTCAGATTTAAGGAGTATGCTTTGAGAAGTAATAAGTGTTTAGAAAAGTGAAGAAGTGAAGTAGGAAAAGAAGATAGAGTTTCAGTTTTAAGGAGTATGCTTTGAGAAGTAATAAGTGTTTAGAAAAGTGAAGAAGTGAAGTAGGAAAGAAGATAGAGTTTCAGTTTTAAGGAGTATGCTTTGAGAAGTAATAAGTATTTAGAAAAGTGAAGAAGTGAAGTAAGAAAAGAATATCTAATGATAAGTATTCGTGGCAAGCACTAAAATATAAGTTAGAATATCCAAAATGTTAGTAATAATATAATAATTACGAATCTGTATTCAGTTTGTCAAGATATGCTTGTAGATGAAAGTTAGCCTATAGAAAAGTGAAGAAGTAAAGTAAGAAAAGAAGATAGAATTTCAGTTTAAGGAGTATGCTTTGAGAAGTAATAAGTATTTAGAAAAGTGAAGAAGTGAAGTAAGAAAAGAATATCTAATGATAAGTATTCGTGGCAAGCACTAAAATATAAGTTAGAATATTCAAAATGTTAGTAATAATATAATAATTACGAATCTGTATTCAGTTTGTCAAGATATGCTTGTAGATGAAAGTTAGCCTATAGAAAAGTGAAGAAGTAAAGTAAGAAAAGAAGATAGAGTTTCAGTTTTAAGGAGTATGCTTTGAGAAGTAATAAGTGTTTAGAAAAGTGAAGAAGTGAAGTAAGAAAAGAATATCTAATGATAAGTATTCGTGGCAAGCACTAAACTTTGAGAAGTAATAAGTGTTTAGAAAAGTGAAGAAGTGAAGTAAGAAAAGAATATCTAATGATAAGTATTCGTGGCAAGCACTAAAATATAAGTTAGAATATCCAAAATGTTAGTAATAATATAATAATTACGAATCTGTATTCAGTTTGTCAAGATATGCTTGTAGATGAAAGTTAGCCTATAGAAAAGTGAAGAAGTAAAGTAAGAAAAGAAGATAGAATTTCAGTTTTAAGGAGTATGCTTTGAGAAGTAATAAGTATTTAGAAAAGTGAAGAAGTGAAGTAAGAAATAGAATATCTAATGATAAGTATTCGTGGCAAGCACTAAAATATAAGTTAGAATATTCAAAATGTTAGTAATAATATAATAATTACGAATCTGTATTCAGTTTGTCAAGATATGCTTGTAGATGAAAGTTAGCCTATAGAAAAGTGAAGAAGTAAAGTAAGAAAAGAAGATGAGTTTCAGATTTAAGGAGTATGCTTTGAGAAGTAATAAGTGTTTAGAAAAGTGAAGAAGTGAAGTAGGAAAAAGAAGATAGAGTTTCAGTTTTAAGGAGTATGCTTTGAGAAGTAATAAGTGTTTAGAAAAGTGAAGAAGTGAAGTAAGAAAAGAATATCTAATGATAAGTATTCGTGGCAAGCACTAAAATATAAGTTAGAATATCCAAAATGTTAGTAATAATATAATAATTACGAATCTGTATTCAGTTTGTCAAGATATGCTTGTAGATGAAAGTTAGCCTATAGAAAAGTGAAGAAGTAAAGTAAGAAAAGAAGATAGAATTTCAGTTTTAAGGAGTATGCTTTGAGAAGTAATAAGTATTTAGAAAAGTGAAGAAGTGAAGTAAGAAAAGAATATCTAATGATAAGTATTCGTGGCAAGCACTAAAATATAAGTTAGAATATTCAAAATGTTAGTAATAATATAATAATTACGAATCTGTATTCAGTTTGTCAAGATATGCTTGTAGATGAAAGTTAGCCTATAGAAAAGTGAAGAAGTAAAGTAAGAAAAGAAGATGGAGTTTCAGATTTAAGGAGTATGCTTTGAGAAGTAATAAGTGTTTAGAAAAGTGAAGAAGTGAAGTAGGAAAAGAAGATAGAGTTTCAGTTTTAAGGAGTATGCTTTGAGAAGTAATAAGTGTTTAGAAAAGTGAAGAAGTGAAGTAAGAAAAGAATATCTAATGATAAGTATTCGTGGCAAGCACTAAAATATAAGTTAGAATATCCAAAATGTTAGTAATAATATAATAATTACGAATCTGTATTCAGTTTGTCAAGATATGCTTGTAGATGAAAGTTAGCCTATAGAAAAGTGAAGAAGTAAAGTAAGAAAAGAAGATGGAGTTTCAGATTTAAGGAGTATGCTTTGAGAAGTAATAAGTGTTTAGAAAAGTGAAGAAGTGAAGTAGGAAAAGAAGATAGAGTTTCAGTTTTAAGGAGTATGCTTTGAGAAGTAATAAGTGTTTAGAAAAGTGAAGAAGTGAAGTAGGAAAAGAAGATAGAGTTTCAGTTTTAAGGAGTATGCTTTGAGAAGTAATAAGTATTTAGAAAAGTGAAGAAGTGAAGTAAGAAAAGAATATCTAATGATAAGTATTCGTGGCAAGCACTAAAATATAAGTTAGAATATCCAAAATGTTAGTAATAATATAATAATTACGAATCTGTATTCAGTTTGTCAAGATATGCTTGTAGATGAAAGTTAGCCTATAGAAAAGTGAAGAAGTAAAGTAAGAAAAGAAGATAGAGTTTCAGTTTTAAGGAGTATGCTTTGAGAAGTAATAAGTGTTTAGAAAAGTGAAGAAGTGAAGTAAGAAAAGAATATCTAATGATAAGTATTCGTGGCAAGCACTAAAATATAAGTTAGAATATCCAAAATGTTAGTAATAATATAATAATTACGAATCTGTATTCAGTTTGTCAAGATATGCTTGTAGATGAAAGTTAGCCTATAGAAAAGTGAAGAAGTAAAGTAAGAAAAGAAGATAGAATTTCAGTTTTAAGGAGTATGCTTTGAGAAGTAATAAGTATTTAGAAAAGTGAAGAAGTGAAGTAAGAAAAGAATATCTAATGATAAGTATTCGTGGCAAGCACTAAAATATAAGTTAGAATATTCAAAATGTTAGTAATAATATAATAATTACGAATCTGTATTCAGTTTGTCAAGATATGCTTGTAGATGAAAGTTAGCCTATAGAAAAGTGAAGAAGTAAAGTAAGAAAAGAAGATGGAGTTTCAGATTTAAGGAGTATGCTTTGAGAAGTAATAAGTGTTTAGAAAAGTGAAGAAGTGAAGTAGGAAAAGAAGATAGAGTTTCAGTTTTAAGGAGTATGCTTTGAGAAGTAATAAGTGTTTTAGAAAAGTGAAGAAGTGAAGTAAGAAAAGAATATCTAATGATAAGTATTCGTGGCAAGCACTAAAATATAAGTTAGAATATCCAAAATGTTAGTAATAATATAATAATTACGAATCTGTATTCAGTTTGTCAAGATATGCTTGTAGATGAAAGTTAGCCTATAGAAAAGTGAAGAAGTTAAAGTAAGAAAAGAAGATAGAATTTCAGTTTTAAGGAGTATGCTTTGAGAAGTAATAAGTATTTAGAAAAGTGAAGAAGTGAAGTAAGAAAAGAATATCTAATGATAAGTATTCGTGGCAAGCACTAAAATATAAGTTAGAATATTCAAAATGTTAGTAATAATATAATAATTACGAATCTGTATTCAGTTTGGTCAAGATATGCTTGTAGATGAAAGTTAGCCTATAGAAAAGTGAAGAAGTAAAGTAAGAAAAGAAGATGGAGTTTCAGATTTAAGGAGTATGCTTTGAGAAGTAATAAGTGTTTAGAAAAGTGAAGAAGTGAAGTAGGAAAAGAAGATAGAGTTTCAGTTTTAAGGAGTATGCTTTGAGAAGTAATAAGTGTTTAGAAAAGTGAAGAAGTGAAGTAAGAAAAGAATATCTAATGATAAGTATTCGTGGCAAGCACTAAAATATAAGTTAGAATATCCAAAATGTTAGTAATAATATAATAATTACGAATCTGTATTCAGTTTGTCAAGATATGCTTGTAGATGAAAGTTAGCCTATAGAAAAGTGAAGAAGTAAAGTAAGAAAAGAAGATAGAATTTCAGTTTTAAGGGAGTATGCTTTGAGAAGTAATAAGTATTTAGAAAAGTGAAGAAGTGAAGTAAGAAAAGAATATCTAATGATAAGTATTTCGTGGCAAGCACTAAAATATAAGTTAGAATATTCAAAATGTTAGTAATAATATAATAATTACGAATCTGTATTCAGTTTGTCAAGATATGCTTGTAGATAAAGTTAGCCTATAGAAAAGTGAAGAAGTAAAGTAAGAAAAGAAGATGGAGTTTCAGATTTAAGGAGTATGCTTTGAGAAGTAATAAGTGTTTAGAAAAGTGAAGAAGTGAAGTAGGAAAAGAAGATAGAGTTTCAGTTTTAAGGAGTATGCTTTGAGAAGTAATAAGTGTTTAGAAAAGTGAAGAAGTGAAGTAAGAAAGAATATCTAATGATAAGTAATTCGTGGCAAGCACTAAAATATAAGTTAGAATATCCAAAATGTTAGTAATAATATAATAATTACGAATCTGTATTCAGTTTGTCAAGATATGCTTGTAGATGAAAGTTAGCCTATAGAAAAGTGAAGAAGTAAAGTAAGAAAAGAAGATGGAGTTTCAGATTTAAGGAGTATGCTTTGAGAAGTAATAAGTGTTTAGAAAAGTGAAGAAGTGAAGTAGGAAAAGAAGATAGAGTTTCAGTTTTAGGAGTATGCTTTGAGAAGTAATAAGTGTTTAGAAAAGTGAAGAAGTGAAGTAGGAAAAGAAGATAGAGTTTCAGTTTTAAGGAGTATGCTTTGAGAAGTAATAAGTATTTAGAAAAGTGAAGAAGTGAAGTAAGAAAAGAATATCTAATGATAAGTATTCGTGGCAAGCACTAAAATATAAGTTAGAATATCCAAAATGTTAGTAATAATATAATAATTACGAATCTGTATTCAGTTTGTCAAGATATGCTTGTAGATGAAAGTTAGCCTATAGAAAAGTGAAGAAGTAAAGTAAGAAAAGAAGATAGAGTTTCAGTTTTAAGGAGTATGCTTTGAGAAGTAATAAGTGTTTAGAAAAGTGAAGAAGTGAAGTAAGAAAAGAATATCTAATGAAAAGTATTCGTGGCAAGCACTAAAATATAAGTTAGAATATCCAAAATGTTAGTAATAATATAATAATTACGAATCTGTATTCAGTTTGTCAAGATATGCTTGTAGATGAAAGTTAGCCTATAGAAAAGTGAAGAAGTAAAGTAAGAAAAGAAGATAGAATTTCAGTTTTAAGGAGTATGCTTTGAGAAGTAATAAGTATTTAGAAAAGTGAAGAAGTGAAGTAAGAAAAGAATATCTAATGATAAGTATTCGTGGCAAGCACTAAAATATAAGTTAGAATATTCAAAATGTTAGTAATAATATAATAATTACGAATCTGTATTCAGTTTGTCAAGATATGCTTGTAGATGAAAGTTAGGCCTATAGAAAAGTGAAGAAGTAAAGTAAGAAAAGAAGATGGAGTTTCAGATTTAAGAGTATGCTTTGAGAAGTAATAAGTGTTTAGAAAAGTGAAGAAGTGAAGTAGGAAAAGAAGATAGAGTTTCAGTTTTAAGGAGTATGCTTTGAGAAGTAATAAGTGTTTAGAAAAGTGAAGAAGTGAAGTAAGAAAAGAATATCTAATGATAAGTATTCGTGGCAAGCACTAAAATATAAGTTAGAATATCCAAAATGTTAGTAATAATATAATAATTACGAATCTGTATTCAGTTTGTCAAGATATGCTTGTAGATGAAAGTTAGCCTATAGAAAAGTGAAGAAGTAAAGTAAGAAAAGAAGATGGAGTTTCAGATTTAAGGAGTATGCTTTGAGAAGTAATAAGTGTTTAGAAAAGTGAAGAAGTGAAGTAGGAAAAGAAGATAGAGTTTCAGTTTTAAGGAGTATGCTTTGAGAAGTAATAAGTGTTTAGAAAAGTGAAGAAGTGAAGTAGGAAAAGAAGATAGAGTTTCAGTTTTAAGGAGTATGCTTTGAGAAGTAATAAGTATTTAGAAAAGTGAAGAAGTGAAGTAAGAAAAGAATATCTAATGATAATATTCGTGGCAAGCACTAAAATATAAGTTAGAATATCCAAAATGTTAGTAATAATATAATAATTACGAATCTGTATTCAGTTTGTCAAGATATGCTTGTAGATGAAAGTTAGCCTATAGAAAAGTGAAGAAGTAAAGTAAGAAAAGAAGATGGAGTTTCAGATTTAAGGAGTATGCTTTGAGAAGTAATAAGTGTTTAGAAAAGTGAAGAAGTGAAGTAGGAAAAGAAGATAGAGTTTCAGTTTTAAGGAGTATGCTTTGAGAAGTAATAAGTGTTTAGAAAAGTGAAGAAGTGAAGTAGGAAAAGAAGATAGAGTTTCAGTTTTAAGGAGTATGCTTTGAGAAGTAATAAGTATTTAGAAAAGTGAAGAAGTGAAGTAAGAAAAGAATATCTAATGATAATATTCGTGGCAAGCACTAAAATATAAGTTAGAATATCCAAAATGTTAGTAATAATATAATAATTACGAATCTGTATTCAGTTTGTCAAGATATGCTTGTAGATGAAAGTTAGCCTATAGAAAAGTGAAGAAGTAAAGTAAGAAAAGAAGATAGAATTTCAGTTTTAAGGAGTATGCTTTGAGAAGTAATAAGTATTTAGAAAAGTGAAGAAGTGAAGTAAGAAAAGAATATCTAATGATAAGTATTCGTGGACAAGCACTAAAATATAAGTTAGAATATTCAAAATGTTAGTAATAATATAATAATTACGAATCTGTATTCAGTTTGTCAAGATATGCTTGTAGATGAAAGTTAGCCTATAGAAAAGTGAAGAAGTAAAGTAAGAAAAGAAGATGGAGTTTCAGATTTAAGGAGTATGCTTTGAGAAGTAATAAGTGTTTAGAAAAGTGAAGAAGTGAAGTAGGAAAAGAAGATAGAGTTTCAGTTTTAAGGAGTATGCTTTGAGAAGTAATAAGTGTTTAGAAAAGTGAAGAAGTGAAGTAAGAAAAGAATATCTAATGATAAGTATTCGTGGCAAGCACTAAAATATAAGTTAGAATATCCAAAATGTTAGTAATAATATAATAATTACGAATCTGTATTCAGTTTGTCAAGATATGCTTGTAGATGAAAGTTAGCCTATAGAAAAGTGAAGAAGTAAAGTAAGAAAAGAAGATGGAGTTTCAGATTTAAGGAGTATGCTTTGAGAAGTAATAAGTGTTTAGAAAAGTGAAGAAGGTGAAGTAGGAAAAGAAGATAGAGTTTCAGTTTTAAGGAGTATGCTTTGAGAAGTAATAAGTGTTTAGAAAAGTGAAGAAGTGAAGTAGGAAAAGAATGATAGAGTTTCAGTTTTAAGGAGTATGCTTTGAGAAGTAATAAGTATTTAGAAAAGTGAAGAAGTGAAGTAAGAAAAGAATATCTAATGATAAGTATTCGTGGCAAGCACTAAAATATAAGTTAGAATATCCAAAATGTTAGTAATAATATAATAATTACGAATCTGTATTCAGTTTGTCAAGATATGCTTGTAGATGAAAGTTAGCCTATAGAAAAGTGAAGAAGTAAAGTAAGAAAAGAAGATGGAGTTTCAGATTTAAGGAGTATGCTTTGAGAAGTAATAAGTATTTAGAAAAGTGAAGAAGTGAAGTAAGAAAAGAATATCTAATGATAAGTATTCGTGGCAAGCACTAAAATATAAGTTAGAATATCCAAAATGTTAGTAATAATATAATAATTACGAATCTGTATTCAGTTTGTCAAGATATGCTTGTAGATGAAAGTTAGCCTATAGAAAAGTGAAGAAGTAAAGTAAGAAAAGAAGATGGAGTTTCAGATTTAAGGAGTATGCTTTGAGAAGTAATAAGTGTTTAGAAAAGTGAAGAAGTGAAGTAGGAAAAGAAGATAGAGTTTCAGTTTTAAGGAGTATGCTTTGAGAAGTAATAAGTGTTTAGAAAAGTGAAGAAGTGAAGTAGGAAAAGAAGATAGAGTTTCAGTTTTAAGGAGTATGCTTTGAGAAGTAATAAGTATTTAGAAAAGTGAAGAAGTGAAGTAAGAAAAGAATATCTAATGATAATATTCGTGGCAAGCACTAAAATATAAGTTAGAATATCCAAAATGTTAGTAATAATATAATAATTACGAATCTGTATTCAGTTTGTCAAGATATGCTTGTAGATGAAAGTTAGCCTATAGAAAAGTGAAGAAGTAAAGTAAGAAAAGAAGATAGAATTTCAGTTTTAAGGAGTATGCTTTGAGAAGTAATAAGTATTTAGAAAAGTGAAGAAGTGAAGTAAGAAAAGAATATCTAATGATAAGTTTTCGTAGCAAGCACTAAAATATAAGTTAGAATATCCAAAATGTTAGTAATAATATAATAATTACGAATCTGTATTCAGTTTGTCAAGATATGCTTGTAGATGAAAGTTAGCCTATAGAAAAGTGAAGAAGTAAAGTAAGAAAAGAAGATGGAGTTTCAGATTTAAGGAGTATGCTTTGAGAAGTAATAAGTGTTTAGAAAAGTGAAGAAGTGAAGTAGGAAAAGAAGATAGAGTTTCAGTTTTAAGGAGTATGCTTTGAGAAGTAATAAGTGTTTAGAAAAGTGAAGAAGTGAAGTAGGAAAAGAAGATAGAGTTTCAGTTTAAGGAGTATGCTTTGAGAAGTAATAAGTATTTAGAAAAGTGAAGAAGTGAAGTAAGAAAAGAATATCTAATGATAAGTATTCGTGGCAAGCACTAAAATATAAGTTAGAATATCCAAAATGTTAGTAATAATATAATAATTACGAATCTGTATTCAGTTTGTCAAGATATGCTTGTAGATGAAAGTTAGCCTATAGAAAAGTGAAGAAGTAAAGTAAGAAAAGAAGATGGAGTTTCAGATTTAAGGAGTATGCTTTGAGAAGTAATAAGTGTTTAGAAAAGTGAAGAAGTGAAGTAGGAAAAGAAGATAGAGTTTCAGTTTTAAGGAGTATGCTTTGAGAAGTAATAAGTGTTTAGAAAAGTGAAGAAGTGAAGTAGGAAAAGAAGATAGAGTTTCAGTTTTAAGGAGTATGCTTTGAGAAGTAATAAGTATTTAGAAAAGTGAAGAAGTGAAGTAAGAAAAGAATATCTAATGATAATATTCGTGGCAAGCACTAAAATATAAGTTAGAATATCCAAAATGTTAGTAATAATATAATAATTACGAATCTGTATTCAGTTTGTCAAGATATGCTTGTAGATGAAAGTTAGCCTATAGAAAAGTGAAGAAGTAAAGTAAGAAAAGAAGATAGAATTTCAGTTTTAAGGAGTATGCTTTGAGAAGTAATAAGTATTTAGAAAAGTGAAGAAGTGAAGTAAGAAAAGAATATCTAATGATAAGTTTTCGTAGCAAGCACTAAAATATAAGTTAGAATATCCAAAATGTTAGTAATAATATAATAATTACGAATCTGTATTCAGTTTGTCAAGATATGCTTGTAGATGAAAGTTAGCCTATAGAAAAGTGAAGAAGTAAAGTAAGAAAAGAAGATAGAATTTCAGTTTTAAGGAGTATGCTTTGAGAAGTAATAAGTATTTAGAAAAGTGAAGAAGTGAAGTAAGAAAAGAATATCTAATGATAAGTATTCGTGGCAAGCACTAAAATATAAGTTAGAATATCCAAAATGTTAGTAATAATATAATAATTACGAATCTGTATTCAGTTTGTCAAGATATGCTTGTAGATGAAAGTTAGCCTATAGAAAAGTGAAGAAGTAAAGTAAGAAAAGAAGATGGAGTTTCAGATTTAAGGAGTATGCTTTGAGAAGTAATAAGTGTTTAGAAAAGTGAAGAAGTGAAGTAGGAAAAGAAGATAGAGTTTCAGTTTTAAGGAGTATGCTTTGAGAAGTAATAAGTGTTTAGAAAAGTGAAGAAGTGAAGTAGGAAAAGAAGATAGAGTTTCAGTTTTAAGGAGTATGCTTTGAGAAGTAATAAGTATTTAGAAAAGTGAAGAAGTGAAGTAAGAAAAGAATATCTAATGATAATATTCGTGGCAAGCACTAAAATATAAGTTAGAATATCCAAAATGTTAGTAATAATATAATAATTACGAATCTGTATTCAGTTTGTCAAGATATGCTTGTAGATGAAAGTTAGCCTATAGAAAAGTGAAGAAGTAAAGTAAGAAAAGAAGATAGAATTTCAGTTTTAAGGAGTATGCTTTGAGAAGTAATAAGTATTTAGAAAAGTGAAGAAGTGAAGTAAGAAAAGAATATCTAATGATAAGTATTCGTGGCAAGCACTAAAATATAAGTTAGAATATTCAAAATGTTAGTAATAATATAATAATTACGAATCTGTATTCAGTTTGTCAAGATATGCTTGTAGATGAAAGTTAGCCTATAGAAAAGTGAAGAAGTAAAGTAAGAAAAGAAGATGGAGTTTCAGATTTAAGGAGTATGCTTTGAGAAGTAATAAGTGTTTAGAAAAGTGAAGAAGTGAAGTAGGAAAAGAAGATAGAGTTTCAGTTTTAAGGAGTATGCTTTGAGAAGTAATAAGTGTTTAGAAAAGTGAAGAAGTGAAGTAAGAAAAGAATATCTAATGATAAGTATTCGTGGCAAGCACTAAAATATAAGTTAGAATATCCAAAATGTTAGTAATAATATAATAATTACGAATCTGTATTCAGTTTGTCAAGATATGCTTGTAGATGAAAGTTAGCCTATAGAAAAGTGAAGAAGTAAAGTAAGAAAAGAAGATGGAGTTTCAGATTTAAGGAGTATGCTTTGAGAAGTAATAAGTGTTTAGAAAAGTGAAGAAGTGAAGTAGGAAAAGAAGATAGAGTTTCAGTTTTAAGGAGTATGCTTTGAGAAGTAATAAGTGTTTAGAAAAGTGAAGAAGTGAAGTAGGAAAAGAAGATAGAGTTTCAGTTTTAAGGAGTATGCTTTGAGAAGTAATAAGTATTTAGAAAAGTGAAGAAGTGAAGTAAGAAAAGAATATCTAATGATAAGTATTCGTGGCAAGCACTAAAATATAAGTTAGAATATCCAAAATGTTAGTAATAATATAATAATTACGAATCTGTATTCAGTTTGTCAAGATATGCTTGTAGATGAAAGTTAGCCTATAGAAAAGTGAAGAAGTAAAGTAAGAAAAGAAGATGGAGTTTCAGATTTAAGGAGTATGCTTTGAGAAGTAATAAGTATTTAGAAAAGTGAAGAAGTGAAGTAAGAAAAGAATATCTAATGATAAGTATTCGTGGCAAGCACTAAAATATAAGTTAGAATATCCAAAATGTTAGTAATAATATAATAATTACGAATCTGTATTCAGTTTGTCAAGATATGCTTGTAGATGAAAGTTAGCCTATAGAAAAGTGAAGAAGTAAAGTAAGAAAAGAAGATGGAGTTTCAG
Source organism: Loxodes magnus (assembly GCA_946699065.1). Lineage (NCBI taxonomy): Eukaryota > Ciliophora > Karyorelictea > Loxodida > Loxodidae > Loxodes > Loxodes magnus. The sequence goes on from CAMPDV010002752.1 coordinate 39,789, forward strand.
ATTTAAGGAGTATGCTTTGAGAAGTAATAAGTGTTTAGAAAAGTGAAGAAGTGAAGTAGGAAAAGAAGATAGAGTTTCAGTTTTAAGGAGTATGCTTTGAGAAGTAATAAGTGTTTAGAAAAGTGAAGAAGTGAAGTAGGAAAAGAAGATAGAGTTTCAGTTTTAAGGAGTATGCTTTGAGAAGTAATAAGTATTTAGAAAAGTGAAGAAGTGAAGTAAGAAAAGAATATCTAATGATAATATTCGTGGCAAGCACTAAAATATAAGTTAGAATATCCAAAATGTTAGTAATAATATAATAATTACGAATCTGTATTCAGTTTGTCAAGATATGCTTGTAGATGAAAGTTAGCCTATAGAAAAGTGAAGAAGTAAAGTAAGAAAAGAAGATAGAATTTCAGTTTTAAGGAGTATGCTTTGAGAAGTAATAAGTATTTAGAAAAGTGAAGAAGTGAAGTAAGAAAAGAATATCTAATGATAAGTTTTCGTAGCAAGCACTAAAATATAAGTTAGAATATCCAAAATGTTAGTAATAATATAATAATTACGAATCTGTATTCAGTTTGTCAAGATATGCTTGTAGATGAAAGTTAGCCTATAGAAAAGTGAAGAAGTAAAGTAAGAAAAGAAGATGGAGTTTCAGATTTAAGGAGTATGCTTTGAGAAGTAATAAGTGTTTAGAAAAGTGAAGAAGTGAAGTAGGAAAAGAAGATAGAGTTTCAGTTTTAAGGAGTATGCTTTGAGAAGTAATAAGTGTTTAGAAAAGTGAAGAAGTGAAGTAGGAAAAGAAGATAGAGTTTCAGTTTTAAGGAGTATGCTTTGAGAAGTAATAAGTATTTAGAAAAGTGAAGAAGTGAAGTAAGAAAAGAATATCTAATGATAAGTATTCGTGGCAAGCACTAAAATATAAGTTAGAATATCCAAAATGTTAGTAATAATATAATAATTACGAATCTGTATTCAGTTTGTCAAGATATGCTTGTAGATGAAAGTTAGCCTATAGAAAAGTGAAGAAGTAAAGTAAGAAAAGAAGATGGAGTTTCAGATTTAAGGAGTATGCTTTGAGAAGTAATAAGTGTTTAGAAAAGTGAAGAAGTGAAGTAGGAAAAGAAGATAGAGTTTCAGTTTTAAGGAGTATGCTTTGAGAAGTAATAAGTGTTTAGAAAAGTGAAGAAGTGAAGTAGGAAAAGAAGATAGAGTTTCAGTTTTAAGGAGTATGCTTTGAGAAGTAATAAGTATTTAGAAAAGTGAAGAAGTGAAGTAAGAAAAGAATATCTAATGATAATATTCGTGGCAAGCACTAAAATATAAGTTAGAATATCCAAAATGTTAGTAATAATATAATAATTACGAATCTGTATTCAGTTTGTCAAGATATGCTTGTAGATGAAAGTTAGCCTATAGAAAAGTGAAGAAGTAAAGTAAGAAAAGAAGATAGAATTTCAGTTTTAAGGAGTATGCTTTGAGAAGTAATAAGTATTTAGAAAAGTGAAGAAGTGAAGTAAGAAAAGAATATCTAATGATAAGTTTTCGTAGCAAGCACTAAAATATAAGTTAGAATATCCAAAATGTTAGTAATAATATAATAATTACGAATCTGTATTCAGTTTGTCAAGATATGCTTGTAGATGAAAGTTAGCCTATAGAAAAGTGAAGAAGTAAAGTAAGAAAAGAAGATAGAATTTCAGTTTTAAGGAGTATGCTTTGAGAAGTAATAAGTATTTAGAAAAGTGAAGAAGTGAAGTAAGAAAAGAATATCTAATGATAAGTATTCGTGGCAAGCACTAAAATATAAGTTAGAATATCCAAAATGTTAGTAATAATATAATAATTACGAATCTGTATTCAGTTTGTCAAGATATGCTTGTAGATGAAAGTTAGCCTATAGAAAAGTGAAGAAGTAAAGTAAGAAAAGAAGATAGAATTTCAGTTTTAAGGAGTATGCTTTGAGAAGTAATAAGTATTTAGAAAAGTGAAGAAGTGAAGTAAGAAAAGAATATCTAATGATAAGTATTCGTGGCAAGCACTAAAATATAAGTTAGAATATCCAAAATGTTAGTAATAATATAATAATTACGAATCTGTATTCAGTTTGTCAAGATATGCTTGTAGATGAAAGTTAGCCTATAGAAAAGTGAAGAAGTAAAGTAAGAAAAGAAGATAGAATTTCAGTTTTAAGGAGTATGCTTTGAGAAGTAATAAGTATTTAGAAAAGTGAAGAAGTGAAGTAAGAAAAGAATATCTAATGATAAGTATTCGTGGCAAGCACTAAAATATAAGTTAGAATATCCAAAATGTTAGTAATAATATAATAATTACGAATCTGTATTCAGTTTGTCAAGATATGCTTGTAGATGAAAGTTAGCCTATAGAAAAGTGAAGAAGTAAAGTAGGAAAAGAAGATAGAGTTTCAGTTTTAAGGAGTATGCTTTGAGAAGTAATAAGTGTTTAGAAAAGTGAAGAAGTGAAGTAAGAAAAGAATATCTAATGATAAGTATTCGTGGCAAGCACTAAAATATAAGTTAGAATATCCAAAATGTTAGTAATAATATAATAATTACGAATCTGTATTCAGTTTGTCAAGATATGCTTGTAGATGAAAGTTAGCCTATAGAAAAGTGAAGAAGTAAAGTAAGAAAAGAAGATGGAGTTTCAGATTTAAGGAGTATGCTTTGAGAAGTAATAAGTGTTTAGAAAAGTGAAGAAGTGAAGTAGGAAAAGAAGATAGAGTTTCAGTTTTAAGGAGTATGCTTTGAGAAGTAATAAGTGTTTAGAAAAGTGAAGAAGTGAAGTAGGAAAAGAAGATAGAGTTTCAGTTTTAAGGAGTATGCTTTGAGAAGTAATAAGTATTTAGAAAAGTGAAGAAGTGAAGTAAGAAAAGAATATCTAATGATAAGTATTCGTGGCAAGCACTAAAATATAAGTTAGAATATCCAAAATGTTAGTAATAATATAATAATTACGAATCTGTATTCAGTTTGTCAAGATATGCTTGTAGATGAAAGTTAGCCTATAGAAAAGTGAAGAAGTAAAGTAAGAAAAGAAGATGGAGTTTCAGATTTAAGGAGTATGCTTTGAGAAGTAATAAGTGTTTAGAAAAGTGAAGAAGTGAAGTAGGAAAAGAAGATAGAGTTTCAGTTTTAAGGAGTATGCTTTGAGAAGTAATAAGTGTTTAGAAAAGTGAAGAAGTGAAGTAGGAAAAGAAGATAGAGTTTCAGTTTTAAGGAGTATGCTTTGAGAAGTAATAAGTATTTAGAAAAGTGAAGAAGTGAAGTAAGAAAAGAATATCTAATGATAAGTATTCGTGGCAAGCACTAAAATATAAGTTAGAATATCCAAAATGTTAGTAATAATATAATAATTACGAATCTGTATTCAGTTTGTCAAGATATGCTTGTAGATGAAAGTTAGCCTATAGAAAAGTGAAGAAGTAAAGTAAGAAAAGAAGATGGAGTTTCAGATTTAAGGAGTATGCTTTGAGAAGTAATAAGTGTTTAGAAAAGTGAAGAAGTGAAGTAGGAAAAGAAGATAGAGTTTCAGTTTTAAGGAGTATGCTTTGAGAAGTAATAAGTGTTTAGAAAAGTGAAGAAGTGAAGTAGGAAAAGAAGATAGAGTTTCAGTTTTAAGGAGTATGCTTTGAGAAGTAATAAGTATTTAGAAAAGTGAAGAAGTGAAGTAAGAAAAGAATATCTAATGATAAGTATTCGTGGCAAGCACTAAAATATAAGTTAGAATATCCAAAATGTTAGTAATAATATAATAATTACGAATCTGTATTCAGTTGTCAAGATATGCTTGTAGATGAAAGTTAGCCTATAGAAAAGTGAAGAAGTAAAGTAAGAAAAGAAGATGGAGTTTCAGATTTAAGGAGTATGCTTTGAGAAGTAATAAGTGTTTAGAAAAGTGAAGAAGTGAAGTAGGAAAAGAAGATAGAGTTTCAGTTTTAAGGAGTATGCTTTGAGAAGTAATAAGTGTTTAGAAAAGTGAAGAAGTGAAGTAGGAAAAGAAGATAGAGTTTCAGTTTTAAGGAGTATGCTTTGAGAAGTAATAAGTATTTAGAAAAGTGAAGAAGTGAAGTAAGAAAAGAATATCTAATGATAATATTCGTGGCAAGCACTAAAATATAAGTTAGAATATCCAAAATGTTAGTAATAATATAATAATTACGAATCTGTATTCAGTTTGTCAAGATATGCTTGTAGATGAAAGTTAGCCTATAGAAAAGTGAAGAAGTAAAGTAAGAAAAGAAGATAGAATTTCAGTTTTAAGGAGTATGCTTTGAGAAGTAATAAGTATTTAGAAAAGTGAAGAAGTGAAGTAAGAAAAGAATATCTAATGATAAGTTTTCGTAGCAAGCACTAAAATATAAGTTAGAATATCCAAAATGTTAGTAATAATATAATAATTACGAATCTGTATTCAGTTTGTCAAGATATGCTTGTAGATGAAAGTTAGCCTATAGAAAAGTGAAGAAGTAAAGTAAGAAAAGAAGATAGAATTTCAGTTTTAAGGAGTATGCTTTGAGAAGTAATAAGTATTTAGAAAAGTGAAGAAGTGAAGTAAGAAAAGAATATCTAATGATAAGTATTCGTGGCAAGCACTAAAATATAAGTTAGAATATCCAAAATGTTAGTAATAATATAATAATTACGAATCTGTATTCAGTTTGTCAAGATATGCTTGTAGATGAAAGTTAGCCTATAGAAAAGTGAAGAAGTAAAGTAAGAAAAGAAGATAGAATTTCAGTTTTAAGGAGTATGCTTTGAGAAGTAATAAGTATTTAGAAAAGTGAAGAAGTGAAGTAAGAAAAGAATATCTAATGATAAGTATTCGTGGCAAGCACTAAAATATAAGTTAGAATATCCAAAATGTTAGTAATAATATAATAATTACGAATCTGTATTCAGTTTGTCAAGATATGCTTGTAGATGAAAGTTAGCCTATAGAAAAGTGAAGAAGTAAAGTAAGAAAAGAAGATAGAATTTCAGTTTTAAGGAGTATGCTTTGAGAAGTAATAAGTATTTAGAAAAGTGAAGAAGTGAAGTAAGAAAAGAATATCTAATGATAAGTATTCGTGGCAAGCACTAAAATATAAGTTAGAATATCCAAAATGTTAGTAATAATATAATAATTACGAATCTGTATTCAGTTTGTCAAGATATGCTTGTAGATGAAAGTTAGCCTATAGAAAAGTGAAGAAGTAAAGTAGGAAAAGAAGATAGAGTTTCAGTTTTAAGGAGTATGCTTTGAGAAGTAATAAGTGTTTAGAAAAGTGAAGAAGTGAAGTAAGAAAAGAATATCTAATGATAAGTATTCGTGGCAAGCACTAAAATATAAGTTAGAATATCCAAAATGTTAGTAATAATATAATAATTACGAATCTGTATTCAGTTTGTCAAGATATGCTTGTAGATGAAAGTTAGCCTATAGAAAAGTGAAGAAGTAAAGTAAGAAAAGAAGATGGAGTTTCAGATTTAAGGAGTATGCTTTGAGAAGTAATAAGTGTTTAGAAAAGTGAAGAAGTGAAGTAGGAAAGAAGATAGAGTTTCAGTTTTAAGGAGTATGCTTTGAGAAGTAATAAGTGTTTAGAAAAGTGAAGAAGTGAAGTAGGAAAAGAAGATAGAGTTTCAGTTTTAAGGAGTATGCTTTGAGAAGTAATAAGTATTTAGAAAAGTGAAGAAGTGAAGTAAGAAAAGAATATCTAATGATAAGTATTCGTGGCAAGCACTAAAATATAAGTTAGAATATCCAAAATGTTAGTAATAATATAATAATTACGAATCTGTATTCAGTTTGTCAAGATATGCTTGTAGATGAAAGTTAGCCTATAGAAAAGTGAAGAAGTAAAGTAAGAAAAGAAGATGGAGTTTCAGATTTAAGGAGTATGCTTTGAGAAGTAATAAGTGTTTAGAAAAGTGAAGAAGTGAAGTAGGAAAAGAAGATAGAGTTTCAGTTTTAAGGAGTATGCTTTGAGAAGTAATAAGTGTTTAGAAAAGTGAAGAAGTGAAGTAGGAAAAGAAGATAGAGTTTCAGTTTTAAGGAGTATGCTTTGAGAAGTAATAAGTATTTAGAAAAGTGAAGAAGTGAAGTAAGAAAAGAATATCTAATGATAATATTCGTGGCAAGCACTAAAATATAAGTTAGAATATCCAAAATGTTAGTAATAATATAATAATTACGAATCTGTATTCAGTTTGTCAAGATATGCTTGTAGATGAAAGTTAGCCTATAGAAAAGTGAAGAAGTAAAGTAAGAAAAGAAGATAGAATTTCAGTTTTAAGGAGTATGCTTTGAGAAGTAATAAGTATTTAGAAAAGTGAAGAAGTGAAGTAAGAAAAGAATATCTAATGATAAGTTTTCGTAGCAAGCACTAAAATATAAGTTAGAATATCCAAAATGTTAGTAATAATATAATAATTACGAATCTGTATTCAGTTTGTCAAGATATGCTTGTAGATGAAAGTTAGCCTATAGAAAAGTGAAGAAGTAAAGTAAGAAAAGAAGATGGAGTTTCAGATTTAAGGAGTATGCTTTGAGAAGTAATAAGTGTTTAGAAAAGTGAAGAAGTGAAGTAAGAAAAGAATATCTAATGATAAGTATTCGTGGCAAGCACTAAAATATAAGTTAGAATATCCAAAATGTTAGTAATAATATAATAATTACGAATCTGTATTCAGTTTGTCAAGATATGCTTGTAGATGAAAGTTAGCCTATAGAAAAGTGAAGAAGTAAAGTAAGAAAAGAAGATAGAATTTCAGTTTTAAGGAGTATGCTTTGAGAAGTAATAAGTATTTAGAAAAGTGAAGAAGTGAAGTAAGAAAAGAATATCTAATGATAAGTATTCGTGGCAAGCACTAAAATATAAGTTAGAATATCCAAAATGTTAGTAATAATATAATAATTACGAATCTGTATTCAGTTTGTCAAGATATGCTTGTAGATGAAAGTTAGCCTATAGAAAAGTGAAGAAGTGAAGTAAGAAAAGAAGATAGAATTTCAGTTTTAAGGAGTATGCTTTGAGAAGTAATAAGTATTTAGAAAAGTGAAGAAGTGAAGTAAGAAAAGAATATCTAATGATAAGTATTCGTGGCAAGCACTAAAATATAAGTTAGAATATCCAAAATGTTAGTAATAATATAATAATTACGAATCTGTATTCAGTTTGTCAAGATATGCTTGTAGATGAAAGTTAGCCTATAGAAAAGTGAAGAAGTAAGTAAGAAAAGAAGATGGAGTTTCAGATTTAAGGAGTATGCTTTGAGAAGTAATAAGTGTTTAGAAAAGTGAAGAAGTGAAGTAAGAAAAGAATATCTAATGATAAGTATTCGTGGCAAGCACTAAAATATAAGTTAGAATATCCAAAATGTTAGTAATAATATAATAATTACGAATCTGTATTCAGTTTGTCAAGATATGCTTGTAGATGAAAGTTAGCCTATAGAAAAGTGAAGAAGTAAAGTAAGAAAAGAAGATAGAATTTCAGTTTTAAGGAGTATGCTTTGAGAAGTAATAAGTATTTAGAAAAGTGAAGAAGTGAAGTAAGAAAAGAATATCTAATGATAAGTATTCGTGGCAAGCACTAAAATATAAGTTAGAATATCCAAAATGTTAGTAATAATATAATAATTACGAATCTGTATTCAGTTTGTCAAGATATGCTTGTAGATGAAAGTTAGCCTATAGAAAAGTGAAGAAGTGAAGTAAGAAAAGAATATCTAATGATAAGTATTCGTGGCAAGCACTAAAATATAAGTTAGAATATCCAAAATGTTAGTAATAATATAATAATTACGAATCTGTATTCAGTTTGTCAAGATATGCTTGTAGATGAAAGTTAGCCTATAGAAAAGTGAAGAAGTAAAGTAAGAAAAGAAGATAGAATTTCAGTTTTAAGGAGTATGCTTTGAGAAGTAATAAGTATTTAGAAAAGTGAAGAAGTGAAGTAAGAAAAGAATATCTAATGATAAGTATTCGTGGCAAGCACTAAAATATAAGTTAGAATATCCAAAATGTTAGTAATAATATAATAATTACGAATCTGTATTCAGTTTGTCAAGATATGCTTGTAGATGAAAGTTAGCCTATAGAAAAGTGAAGAAGTAAAGTAAGAAAAGAAGATGGAGTTTCAGATTTAAGGAGTATGCTTTGAGAAGTAATAAGTGTTTAGAAAAGTGAAGAAGTGAAGTAGGAAAAGAAGATAGAGTTTCAGTTTTAAGGAGTATGCTTTGAGAAGTAATAAGTGTTTAGAAAAGTGAAGAAGTGAAGTAGGAAAAGAAGATAGAGTTTCAGTTTTAAGGAGTATGCTTTGAGAAGTAATAAGTATTTAGAAAAGTGAAGAAGTGAAGTAAGAAAAGAATATCTAATGATAAGTATTCGTGGCAAGCACTAAAATATAAGTTAGAATATCCAAAATGTTAGTAATAATATAATAATTACGAATCTGTATTCAGTTTGTCAAGATATGCTTGTAGATGAAAGTTAGCCTATAGAAAAGTGAAGAAGTAAAGTAAGAAAAGAAGATGGAGTTTCAGATTTAAGGAGTATGCTTTGAGAAGTAATAAGTGTTTAGAAAAGTGAAGAAGTGAAGTAAGAAAAGAATATCTAATGATAAGTATTCGTGGCAAGCACTAAAATATAAGTTAGAATATCCAAAATGTTAGTAATAATATAATAATTACGAATCTGTATTCAGTTTGTCAAGATATGCTTGTAGATGAAAGTTAGCCTATAGAAAAGTGAAGAAGTAAAGTAAGAAAAGAAGATAGAATTTCAGTTTTAAGGAGTATGCTTTGAGAAGTAATAAGTATTTAGAAAAGTGAAGAAGTGAAGTAAGAAAAGAATATCTAATGATAAGTATTCGTGGCAAGCACTAAAATATAAGTTAGAATATCCAAAATGTTAGTAATAATATAATAATTACGAATCTGTATTCAGTTTGTCAAGATATGCTTGTAGATGAAAGTTAGCCTATAGAAAAGTGAAGAAGTAAAGTAAGAAAAGAAGATGGAGTTTCAGATTTAAGGAGTATGCTTTGAGAAGTAATAAGTGTTTAGAAAAGTGAAGAAGTGAAGTAGGAAAAGAAGATAGAGTTTCAGTTTTAAGGAGTATGCTTTGAGAAGTAATAAGTGTTTAGAAAAGTGAAGAAGTGAAGTAGGAAAAGAAGATAGAGTTTCAGTTTTAAGGAGTATGCTTTGAGAAGTAATAAGTATTTAGAAAAGTGAAGAAGTGAAGTAAGAAAAGAATATCTAATGATAAGTATTCGTGGCAAGCACTAAAATATAAGTTAGAATATCCAAAATGTTAGTAATAATATAATAATTACGAATCTGTATTCAGTTTGTCAAGATATGCTTGTAGATGAAAGTTAGCCTATAGAAAAGTGAAGAAGTAAAGTAAGAAAAGAAGATAGAATTTCAGTTTTAAGGAGTATGCTTTGAGAAGTAATAAGTATTTAGAAAAGTGAAGAAGTGAAGTAAGAAAAGAATATCTAATGATAAGTATTCGTGGCAAGCACTAAAATATAAGTTAGAATATCCAAAATGTTAGTAATAATATAATAATTACGAATCTGTATTCAGTTTGTCAAGATATGCTTGTAGATGAAAGTTAGCCTATAGAAAAGTGAAGAAGTAAAGTAAGAAAAGAAGATGGAGTTTCAGATTTAAGGAGTATGCTTTGAGAAGTAATAAGTGTTTAGAAAAGTGAAGAAGTGAAGTAGGAAAAGAAGATAGAGTTTCAGTTTTAAGGAGTATGCTTTGAGAAGTAATAAGTGTTTAGAAAAGTGAAGAAGTAAAGTAAGAAAAGAAGATAGAATTTCAGTTTTAAGGAGTATGCTTTGAGAAGTAATAAGTATTTAGAAAAGTGAAGAAGTGAAGTAAGAAAAGAATATCTAATGATAAGTTTTCGTAGCAAGCACTAAAATATAAGTTAGAATATCCAAAATGTTAGTAATAATATAATAATTACGAATCTGTATTCAGTTTGTCAAGATATGCTTGTAGATGAAAGTTAGCCTATAGAAAAGTGAAGAAGTAAAGTAAGAAAAGAAGATAGAATTTCAGTTTTAAGGAGTATGCTTTGAGAAGTAATAAGTATTTAGAAAAGTGAAGAAGTGAAGTAAGAAAAGAATATCTAATGATAAGTTTTCGTAGCAAGCACTAAAATATAAGTTAGAATATCCAAAATGTTAGTAATAATATAATAATTACGAATCTGTATTCAGTTTGTCAAGATATGCTTGTAGATGAAAGTTAGCCCTATAGAAAAGTGAAGAAGTAAAGTAAGAAAAGAAGATAGAATTTCAGTTTTAAGGAGTATGCTTTGAGAAGTAATAAGTATTTAGAAAAGTGAAGAAGTGAAGTAAGAAAAGAATATCTAATGATAAGTTTTCGTAGCAAGCACTAAAATATAAGTTAGAATATCCAAAATGTTAGTAATAATATAATAATTACGAATCTGTATTCAGTTTGTCAAGATATGCTTGTAGATGAAAGTTAGCCTATAGAAAAGTGAAGAAGTAAAGTAAGAAAAGAAGATAGAATTTCAGTTTTAAGGAGTATGCTTTGAGAAGTAATAAGTATTTAGAAAAGTGAAGAAGTGAAGTAAGAAAAGAATATCTAATGATAAGTTTTCGTAGCAAGCACTAAAATATAAGTTAGAATATCCAAAATGTTAGTAATAATATAATAATTACGAATCTGTATTCAGTTTGTCAAGATATGCTTGTAGATGAAAGTTAGCCTATAGAAAAGTGAAGAAGTAAAGTAAGAAAAGAAGATAGAATTTCAGTTTTAAGGAGTATGCTTTGAGAAGTAATAAGTATTTAGAAAAGTGAAGAAGTGAAGTAAGAAAAGAATATCTAATGATAAGTTTTCGTAGCAAGCACTAAAATATAAGTTAGAATATCCAAAATGTTAGTAATAATATAATAATTACGAATCTGTATTCAGTTTGTCAAGATATGCTTGTAGATGAAAGTTAGCCTATAGAAAAGTGAAGAAGTAAAGTAAGAAAAGAAGATAGAATTTCAGTTTTAAGGAGTATGCTTTGAGAAGTAATAAGTATTTAGAAAAGTGAAGAAGTGAAGTAAGAAAAGAATATCTAATGATAAGTTTTCGTAGCAAGCACTAAAATATAAGTTAGAATATCCAAAATGTTAGTAATAATATAATAATTACGAATCTGTATTCAGTTTGTCAAGATATGCTTGTAGATGAAAGTTAGCCTATAGAAAAGTGAAGAAGTAAAGTAAGAAAAGAAGATAGAATTTCAGTTTTAAGGAGTATGCTTTGAGAAGTAATAAGTATTTAGAAAAGTGAAGAAGTGAAGTAAGAAAAGAATATCTAATGATAAGTATTCGTGGCAAGCACTAAAATATAAGTTAGAATATCCAAAATGTTAGTAATAATATAATAATTACGAATCTGTATTCAGTTTGTCAAGATATGCTTGTAGATGAAAGTTAGCCTATAGAAAAGTGAAGAAGTAAAGTAAGAAAAGAAGATGGAGTTTCAGATTTAAGGAGTATGCTTTGAGAAGTAATAAGTGTTTAGAAAAGTGAAGAAGTGAAGTAGGAAAAGAAGATAGAGTTTCAGTTTTAAGGAGTATGCTTTGAGAAGTAATAAGTGTTTAGAAAAGTGAAGAAGTGAAGTAGGAAAAGAAGATAGAGTTTCAGTTTTAAGGAGTATGCTTTGAGAAGTAATAAGTATTTAGAAAAGTGAAGAAGTGAAGTAAGAAAAGAATATCTAATGATAAGTATTCGTGGCAAGCACTAAAATATAAGTTAGAATATCCAAAATGTTAGTAATAATATAATAATTACGAATCTGTATTCAGTTTGTCAAGATATGCTTGTAGATGAAAGTTAGCCTATAGAAAAGTGAAGAAGTAAAGTAAGAAAAGAAGATGGAGTTTCAGATTTAAGGAGTATGCTTTGAGAAGTAATAAGTGTTTAGAAAAGTGAAGAAGTGAAGTAAGAAAAGAAGATAGAGTTTCAGTTTTAAGGAGTATGCTTTGAGAAGTAATAAGTATTTAGAAAAGTGAAGAAGTGAAGTAAGAAAAGAATATCTAATGATAAGTATTCGTGGCAAGCACTAAAATATAAGTTAGAATATCCAAAATGTTAGTAATAATATAATAATTACGAATCTGTATTCAGTTTGTCAAGATATGCTTGTAGATGAAAGTTAGCCTATAGAAAAGTGAAGAAGTAAAGTAAGAAAAGAAGATGGAGTTTCAGATTTAAGGAGTATGCTTTGAGAAGTAATAAGTGTTTAGAAAAGTGAAGAAGTGAAGTAGGAAAAGAAGATAGAGTTTCAGTTTTAAGGAGTATGCTTTGAGAAGTAATAAGTGTTTAGAAAAGTGAAGAAGTGAAGTAGGAAAAGAAGATAGAGTTTCAGTTTTAAGGAGTATGCTTTGAGAAGTAATAAGTATTTAGAAAAGTGAAGAAGTGAAGTAAGAAAAGAATATCTAATGATAAGTATTCGTGGCAAGCACTAAAATATAAGTTAGAATATCCAAAATGTTAGTAATAATATAATAATTACGAATCTGTATTCAGTTTGTCAAGATATGCTTGTAGATGAAAGTTAGCCTATAGAAAAGTGAAGAAGTAAAGTAAGAAAAGAAGATGGAGTTTCAGATTTAAGGAGTATGCTTTGAGAAGTAATAAGTGTTTAGAAAAGTGAAGAAGTGAAGTAAGAAAAGAATATCTAATGATAAGTATTCGTGGCAAGCACTAAAATATAAGTTAGAATATCCAAAATGTTAGTAATAATATAATAATTACGAATCTGTATTCAGTTTGTCAAGATATGCTTGTAGATGAAAGTTAGCCTATAGAAAAGTGAAGAAGTAAAGTAAGAAAAGAAGATAGAATTTCAGTTTTAAGGAGTATGCTTTGAGAAGTAATAAGTATTTAGAAAAGTGAAGAAGTGAAGTAAGAAAAGAATATCTAATGATAAGTATTCGTGGCAAGCACTAAAATATAAGTTAGAATATCCAAAATGTTAGTAATAATATAATAATTACGAATCTGTATTCAGTTTGTCAAGATATGCTTGTAGATGAAAGTTAGCCTATAGAAAAGTGAAGAAGTAAAGTAAGAAAAGAAGATGGAGTTTCAGATTTAAGGAGTATGCTTTGAGAAGTAATAAGTGTTTAGAAAAGTGAAGAAGTGAAGTAGGAAAAGAAGATAGAGTTTCAGTTTTAAGGAGTATGCTTTGAGAAGTAATAAGTGTTTAGAAAAGTGAAGAAGTGAAGTAGGAAAAGAAGATAGAGTTTCAGTTTTAAGGAGTATGCTTTGAGAAGTAATAAGTATTTAGAAAAGTGAAGAAGTGAAGTAAGAAAAGAATATCTAATGATAAGTATTCGTGGCAAGCACTAAAATATAAGTTAGAATATCCAAAATGTTAGTAATAATATAATAATTACGAATCTGTATTCAGTTTGTCAAGATATGCTTGTAGATGAAAGTTAGCCTATAGAAAAGTGAAGAAGTAAAGTAAGAAAAGAAGATAGAATTTCAGTTTTAAGGAGTATGCTTTGAGAAGTAATAAGTATTTAGAAAAGTGAAGAAGTGAAGTAAGAAAAGAATATCTAATGATAAGTATTCGTGGCAAGCACTAAAATATAAGTTAGAATATCCAAAATGTTAGTAATAATATAATAATTACGAATCTGTATTCAGTTTGTCAAGATATGCTTGTAGATGAAAGTTAGCCTATAGAAAAGTGAAGAAGTAAAGTAAGAAAAGAAGATGGAGTTTCAGATTTAAGGAGTATGCTTTGAGAAGTAATAAGTGTTTAGAAAAGTGAAGAAGTGAAGTAGGAAAAGAAGATAGAGTTTCAGTTTTAAGGAGTATGCTTTGAGAAGTAATAAGTGTTTAGAAAAGTGAAGAAGTAAAGTAAGAAAAGAAGATAGAATTTCAGTTTTAAGGAGTATGCTTTGAGAAGTAATAAGTATTTAGAAAAGTGAAGAAGTGAAGTAAGAAAAGAATATCTAATGATAAGTTTTCGTAGCAAGCACTAAAATATAAGTTAGAATATCCAAAATGTTAGTAATAATATAATAATTACGAATCTGTATTCAGTTTGTCAAGATATGCTTGTAGATGAAAGTTAGCCTATAGAAAAGTGAAGAAGTAAAGTAAGAAAAGAAGATAGAATTTCAGTTTTAAGGAGTATGCTTTGAGAAGTAATAAGTATTTAGAAAAGTGAAGAAGTGAAGTAAGAAAAGAATATCTAATGATAAGTTTTCGTAGCAAGCACTAA